>JAROOI010000035.1:1527500-1670000 GCA_030578255.1 Tiaroga cobitis | reverse complement strand
CTTTCTTTCTTTCCAACTAATCTCTTTCTTTCTTTCTTTCTTTCTTTCTTTCTTTCTTTCTTTCTTTCTTTCTTTCTTTCTTACTGATCTATCTTTCTTTCTATCTTATCTTTCTTTCTGTCTTTCTAACTAATCTTTCTTTATTTCTTTCTAACTGATCTTTTCTTTCTTTCTAACTAATCCATCATTCTTTCTTTCTGACTAATCCATCTTTCTTTCTTTCTAACTAATCTTTCTTTCATTCTTTCTAACTAATCTTTCTTTCTTTCTAAGTAATCCATCTTTCTTTCTTTCTAACTAATCTATCTTTCTTTCTTTTTAACTAATCTATCTATCTTTCTTTCTAACTAATCTATCTATCTTTCTTTTTAACTAATCTATCTATCTTTCTTTCTAACTAATCTATCTATCTTTCTTTTTAACTAATCTATCTATCTTTCTTTCTTTTTAACTAATCTATCTATCTTTCTATCTTTCTAACTAATCTTTCTTTCTAACTAATCTTTCTTTCTTTCTTTCTTTCTTTCTGATCTATCTTTCTAACTAACTAATCTTTCTTTCTTTCTAACTAATCTTTCTTTCTTTCTAACTAATCTTTCTTTCTTTTGTAACTAATCTTTCTTTCTTTCTAACTAATCTTTCTTTCTTTCTAACTAATCTTTCTTTCTTTCTTACTGATCTATCTTTCTTTCTAACTAACTAATCTTTTTCTAACTGATGATCTTTTCTTTCTTTCTTTCTTTCTTTCTTTCTTTCTTTCTTTCTTTCTTTCTTTCTAACTAATTTTCTTTCTTTCTAACTAATCTTTCTTTCTTTCTTTCTTTTTAACTAATCTATATATCGTTCTTTCTAACTAATCTATCTATCTTTCTTTCTTTTTAACTAATCTATCTATCTATCTTTCTTTTTAACTAATCTATCTATCTATCTATCTATCTATCTATCTATCTATCTATCTATCTTTCTTTCTAACTAATCCTTCTTTCTTTCTTTCTAACTAATCTTTCTTTCTTTCTTTCTAACTAATCTTTCTTCTCTCTTTCTTCTTTCTTTCTTTCTTTTCTCTGTCTTCTTTCTTTCTTTCTTTCTTTCTTCTCTCTGTCTTCTTTCTTTCTTTCTTTCTTTCTTTTCTTTCTAACTAATCTTCTTTCTTTCTTCCTAATATTTCTTTCTTTTTTCTTTCTTTCTTTCTTTCTTTCTTTCTTTCTTTCTTTCTTTCTTTCTTTCTAACTAATCTTTCTTCTTTCTTTCTTTCTTTCTTCTTAATATTTCTTTCTTTTTTTTCTTTCTTTCTTTCTAACTAATCTTTCTTTCTTTCTTTCATTCTTTCTTTCTTTCTAACTAATATTCTTTCTTTCTTTCTTTCTTTCTTTCTTTCTTTCTAACTAATCTTTCTTTCTTTTTTTCTTTCTTTCTTTCTTTCTTTCTTTCTTTCTTTCTTTCTTTCTAACTAATCTTCTTTCTTTCTTTCTTTCTTACTTTCTAACTAATCTTTCTTCTTTCTTTCTTTCTTTCTTTCTTTCTTTCTAACTAATCTTTCTTTCTTTCTAACTAATCTTTCTTCTTTCTTTCTTTCTTTCTCTCTAACTAATCTTTCTTCTTTCTTTCTTTCTTTCTTCCTTTCTTTCTTTCTTTCTTTATAACTAATCTTTCTTTCTTTCTAACTAATCTTTCTTCTTTCTTTCTTTCTTTCTAACTAATCTTTCTTTCTAACTAATCTTTCTTCTTTCTTTCTTTCTTTCTAACTAATCTTTCTTCTTTCTTTCTTTCTTTCTTTCTTTCTTTCTTTCTTTCTAACTAATCTTTCTTTCTTTCTTTCTTTCTTTCTTTCTTTCTAACTAATCTTTCTTCTTTCTTTCTTTCTTTCTTTCTCTCTTTCTAACTAATCTTTCTTCTTTCTTTCTTTCTTTCTTTCTTTCTTTCTTTCTTTCTTTCTAACTAATCTTTCTTCTTTCTTTCTTTCTTTCTAACTAATATTTCTTTCTTTCATTCTTTCTAACTAATCTTTCTTTCTTTCTTTCTTTCTTTCTTTCTAACTAGTCTTTCTTTCTTTTCAACTAATCTATCTATCTTTCTTTCTTTTTAACTAATCTATATATCTTTCTTTCTAACTAATCTATCTATCTTTCTTTCTTTTTAACTAATCTATCTATCTTTCTTTCTTTTTAACTAATCTATCTATCTATCTTTCTTTTTAACTAATCTATCTATCTATCTTTCTTTCTAACTAATCTTTCTTCTCTCTTTCTTCTTTCTTTCTTTTTCTTTCTTTCTTTCTTTCTTCTCTCTTTCTTCTTTCTTTCTTTCTTTCTTTTCTTTCTAACTAATCTTTCTTCTTTCTTTCTTTCTTTCTAACTAATCTTCTTTCTTTCTTTCTTTCTTTCTAACTAATCTTTCTTTCTTTCTTTCTTTCTTTCTTTCTTTCTTTCTTTCTTTCTAACTAATCTTTCTTTCTTCCTAATATTTCTTTCTTTTTTCTTTCTTTCTTTCTTTCTAACTAATCTTTCTTTCTTTCTTTCTTTCTAACTAATTTTCTTTCTTTCTAACTAATCTTTCTTTCTTTCTTTCTTTCTAACTAATCTATATATCGTTCTTTCTAACTAATCTATCTATCTTTCTTTCTTTTTAACTAATCTATCTATCTATCTTTCTTTTTAACTAATCTATCTATCTATCTATCTATCTATCTATCTATCTATCTATCTTTCTTTCTAACTAATCCTTCTTTCTTTCTTTCTAACTAATCTTTCTTTCTTTCTTTCTAACTAATCTTTCTTCTCTCTTTCTTCTTTCTTTCTTTCTTTTCTCTGTCTTCTTTCTTTCTTTCTTTCTTTCTTCTCTCTGTCTTCTTTCTTTCTTTCTTTCTTTCTTTTCTTTCTAACTAATCTTCTTTCTTTCTTCCTAATATTTCTTTCTTTTTTCTTTCTTTCTTTCTTTCTTTCTTTCTTTCTTTCTTTCTAACTAATCTTTCTTCTTTCTTTCTTTCTTTCTTCTTAATATTTCTTTCTTTTTTTTTCTTTCTTTCTTTCTAACTAATCTTTCTTTCTTTCTTTCATTCTTTCTTTCTTTCTAACTAATATTCTTTCTTTCTTTCTTTCTTTCTTTCTTTCTTTCTAACTAATCTTTCTTTCTTTTTTTCTTTCTTTCTTTCTTTCTTTCTTTCTTTCTTTCTAACTAATCTTCTTTCTTTCTTTCTTTCTTACTTTCTAACTAATCTTTCTTCTTTCTTTCTTTCTTTCTTTCTTTCTTTCTAACTAATCTTTCTTTCTTTCTAACTAATCTTTCTTCTTTCTTTCTTTCTTTCTCTCTAACTAATCTTTCTTCTTTCTTTCTTTCTTTCTTCCTTTCTTTCTTTCTTTCTTTATAACTAATCTTTCTTTCTTTCTAACTAATCTTTCTTCTTTCTTTCTTTCTTTCTAACTAATCTTTCTTTCTAACTAATCTTTCTTCTTTCTTTCTTTCTTTCTAACTAATCTTTCTTCTTTCTTTCTTTCTTTCTTTCTTTCTTTCTTTCTTTCTAACTAATCTTTCTTTCTTTCTTTCTTTCTTTCTTTCTAACTAATCTTTCTTCTTTCTTTCTTTCTTTCTTTCTCTCTTTCTAACTAATCTTTCTTCTTTCTTTCTTTCTTTCTTTCTTTCTTTCTAACTAATCTTTCTTCTTTCTTTCTTTCTTTCTTTCTAACTAATATTTCTTTCTTTCATTCTTTCTAACTAATCTTTCTTTCTTTCTTTCTTTCTTTCTTTCTAACTAGTCTTTCTTTCTTTTCAACTAATCTATCTATCTTTCTTTCTTTTTAACTAATCTATATATCTTTCTTTCTAACTAATCTATCTATCTTTCTTTCTTTTTAACTAATCTATCTATCTTTCTTTCTTTTTAACTAATCTATCTATCTATCTTTCTTTTTAACTAATCTATCTATCTATCTTTCTTTCTAACTAATCTTTCTTCTCTCTTTCTTCTTTCTTTCTTTTTCTTTCTTTCTTTCTTTCTTCTCTCTTTCTTCTTTCTTTCTTTCTTTCTTTTCTTTCTAACTAATCTTTCTTCTTTCTTTCTTTCTTTCTAACTAATCTTCTTTCTTTCTTTCTTTCTTTCTAACTAATCTTTCTTTCTTTCTTTCTTTCTTTCTTTCTTTCTTTCTTTCTTTCTAACTAATCTTTCTTTCTTCCTAATATTTCTTTCTTTCTTTCTTTCTTTCTTTCTTTCTTTCTAACTAATCTTTCTTCTTTCTTTCTTTCTTCCTAATATTTCTTTCTTTTTTCTTTCTTTCTTTCTAACTAATCTTTCTTTCTTTCTTTCTTTCTTTTTCTTTCTTTCTAACTAATCTTCTTCCTTTCTTTCTTTCTTTCTTTCTTACTTTCTAACTAATCTTTCTTCTTTCTTTCTTTCTTTCTTTCTTTCTTACTTTCTAACTAATCTTTCTTTCTTTCATTCTAACTAATCTTTCTTTCTTTCTTTCTCTCTTTCTAACTAATCTTTCTTCTTTCTTTCTTTCTTTCTTTATAACTAATCTTTCTTTCTAACTAATCTTTCTTCTTTCTTTCTTTCTTTCTTTCTTTCTAACTAATCTTTCTTCTTTCTTTCTTTCTTTCTTTCTTTCTTTCTTTCTTTCTAACTAATCTTTCTTCTTTCTTTCTTTCTTTCTTTCTTTCTAACTAATCTTTCTTTCTTTCTTTCTTTCTTTCTTTCTTTCTAACTAATCTTTCTTTCTTTCTTTCTTTCTTTCTTTCTTTCTTTCTTTCTTTCTAACTAATCTTTCTTTCTTCCTAATATTTATTTCTTTTTTCTTTCTTTCTTTCTTTCTTTCTTTCTTTCTTTCTTTCTTTCTTTCTAACTAATCTTTCTTCTTTCTTTCTTTCTTCCTAATATTTCTTTCTTTTTTCTTTCTTTCTTTCTAACTAATCTTTCTTTCTTTCTAACTAATCTTCTTTCTTTCTTTCTTTCTTACTTTCTAACTAATCTTTCTTCTTTCTTTCTTTCTTTCTTTCTTTCTTTCTTTCTTTCTTTCTTTCTTTCTAACTAATCTTTCTTTCTTTCTTTCTTTCTAACTAATCTTTCTTTCTTTCTTTCTCTCTTTCTAACTAATCTTTCTTCTTTCTTTCTTTCTTTATAACTAATCTTTCTTTCTAACTAATCTTTCTTCTTTCTTTCTTTCTTTCTTTCTTTCTTTCTAACTAATCTTTCTTTCTTTATAACTAATCTTTCTTCTTTCTTTCTTTCTTTCTTTCTAACTAATCTTTCTTCTTTCTTTCTTTCTTTCTTTCTAACTAATCTTTCTTTCTTTCTTTCTAACTAATCTTTCTTTCTTTCTGTCTTTCTAACTAATCTTTCTTCTTTCTTTCTTTCTTTCTTTCTTTCTTTCTTTCTTTCTTTCTTTCTTTCTTTCTAACTAATCTTTCTTTCTTTCTAACTAATCTTTCTTCTTTCTTTCTTTCTTTCTTTCTTTCTAACTAATCTTTCTTTCTTTCTAACTAATCTTTCTTTCTTTCTTTCTTTCTTTCTTTCTTTCTAACTAATCTTTCTTCTTTCTTTCTTTCTTTCTTTATTTCTAACTAATCTTTCTTCTTTCTTTCTTTCTCTCTTTCTAACTAATCTTTCTTCTTTCTTTTTTTCTTTCTTTCTAACTAATCTTTCTTTCTTTCTAAGTAATCCATCTTTCTTTCTTTCTTTCTAACTAGTCTTTCTTTCTTTCTTTCTAACTAATCTATCTTTCTTTCTTTTTAACTAATCTATCTATCTTTCTTTCTAACTAATCTATCTATCTTTCTTTCTTTCTAACTAATCATTCTTTCTTTCTTTCTAACTAATCTTTCTTTTTTTCTTACTGATCTATCTTTCTTTCTAACTAACTAATCTTTCTTTCTAACTGATCATCTTTCTTTCTTTCTTTCTAACTAATCTTTCTTTCTTTCTAAGTAATCCATCTTTCTTTCTTTCTAATTAGTCTTTCTTTCTTTCTAACTAATCTATCTTTCTTTCTTTTTAACTAATCTATCTATCTTTCTTTCTTACTAATCTATCTATCTTTCTTTCTTTTTAACTAATCTATCTATCTTTCTTTCTTTTTAACTAATCTATCTATATATCTTTCTCTCTAAATAATCCTTCTTTCTTTCTTTCTTTCTTTCTTTCTTTCTTTCTTTCTTTCTTTCTTACTGATCTATCTTTCTAACTAACTAATCTTTCTTTCTTTCTAACTAATCTTTCTTTCTTTTGTAACTAATCTTTCTTTCTTTCTAACTAATCTTTCTTTCTTTCTAACTAATTTTTCTTTCTTTCTTTCTAACTAATCTTTCTTTCTTAATGATCTATCTTTCTTTCTAACTAACTAATCTTTCTTTCTAACTGATCATCTTTTCTTTCTTTCTTTCTTTCTTTCTTTCTTTCTTTCTTTCTTTCTTTCTTTCTTTCTTTCTAACTAATTTTCTTTCTTTCTTTCTAACTAATCTTTCTTTCTATCTATCTATCTATCTATCTATCTATCTATCTATCTATCTTATCTATCTTTCTAACTAATCTATCTATCTATCTTTCTAACTAATATATCTATCTATCTATCTATCTATCTATCTATCTATCTATCTATCTATAACTAATCTGTCTTTCTTTCTAACTAATCTATCTTTCTTTTTTCTAACTAATCTTTCTTTCTTTCTAACTAATCTGTCTTTCTTTCTAACTAATCTATCTTTCTTTCTAACTAATCTATCTTTCTTTCTTTCTTTCTAACTTTCTAACTAATCTTTCTTTCTTTCTAACTAATCTATCTTTCTTTCTAACTAATCTTTCTTTCACTCTTTCTAACTAATCTTTTTTCTTTCTAACTAATCTGTCTTTCATTCTTTCTAACTAATCTTTCTTTCATTCTTTCTAACCAATCTTTTTTTCTTTCTAACTAATCTTTCTTCTTTCTTTCTTTCTTTCTTTCTTTCTTTCTTTCTTTCTTTATTTCTTTCTAACTAATCTTTCTTCTTTCTTTCTTTCTAACTAATCTTTCTTCTTTCTTTCTTTCTTTCTTTCTAACTAATCTTTCTTTCATTCTTTCTAACTAATCTTTTTTCTTTCTAACTAATCTATCTTTCTTTCTTTCAAACTAATCTTTCTTTCATTCTTTCTAACTAATCTTTCTTTCATTCTTTCTAACCAATCTTTCTTTCTTTCTAACTAATCTTTTTTTCTTTCTTTCTTTCTAACTAATCTGTCTTTCTTTCTTTCTTTCTAACTAATCTATCTTTCTTTCTTTCTTTCTTTCTAACTTTCTAACTAATCTTTCTTTCTTTCTAACTAATGTATCTTTCTTTCTAACTAATCTTTCTTTCACTCTTTCTAACTAATCTTTTTTCTTTCTAACTAATCTATCTTTCTTTCTTTCTAACTAATCTTTCTTCTTTCTTTCTTTCTTTCTTTCTTTCATTCTTTCTAACTAATCTTTCTTCTTTCTTTCTTTCTTTTTTTCTTTCTTTCTTTCTTTCTTTCTTTCTTTCTAACTAATCTTTCTTCTTTCTTTCTTTCTAACTAATCTTTCTTCTTTCTTTCTTTCTAACTAATCTTTCTTTCATTCTTTCTAACTAATCTTTTTTCTTTCTAACTAATCTATCTTTCTTTCTTTCAAACTAATCTTTCTTTCATTCTTTCTAACTAATCTTTCTTTCATTCTTTCTAACCAATCTTTCTTTCTTTCTAACTAATCTTTTTTTCTTTCTTTCTTTCTTTCTTTCTTTCTTTCTTTCTTCCTAACTAATCTTTCTTCTTTCTTTCTTTCTTTCTTTCTTTCTAACTAATCTTTCTTCTTTCTTTCTTTCTTTCTTTCTTTCTTTCTTTCATTCTTTCTTTCTTTCTTTCTAACTAACTAATCTTTCTTCTTTCTTTCTTTCTTTCTTACTAATCTTTCTTTCTTTCTTTCTTTCTTTATTTCTAACTAATCTTTCTTCTTTCTTACTTTCTAACTAATTTTTCTTTCTTTCTAACTAATCTTTCTTCTTTCTTTCTAACTAATCTATCTTTCTTTTTTCTAACTAATCTTTCTTTCTTTCTAACTAATCTGTCTTTCTTTCTAACTAATCTATCTTTCTTTCTAACTAATCTATCTTTCTTTCTTTCTTTCTAACTTTCTAACTAATCTTTCTTTCTTTCTAATTAATCTATCTTTCTTTCTAACTAATCTTTCTTTCACTCTTTCTAACTAATCTTTTTTCTTTCTAACTAATCTGTCTTTCATTCTTTCTAACTAATCTTTCTTTCATTCTTTCTAACCAATCTTTTTTTCTTTCTAACTAATCTTTCTTCTTTCTTTCTTTCTTTCTTTCTTTCTTTCTTTCTTTCTTTATTTCTTTCTAACTAATCTTTCTTCTTTCTTTCTTTCTAACTAATCTTTCTTCTTTCTTTCTTTCTTTCTAACTAATCTTTCTTTCATTCTTTCTAACTAATCTTTTTTCTTTCTAACTAATCTATCTTTCTTTCTTTCAAACTAATCTTTCTTTCATTCTTTCTAACTAATCTTTCTTTCATTCTTTCTAACCAATCTTTCTTTCTTTCTAACTAATCTTTTTTTCTTTCTTTCTTTCTAACTAATCTGTCTTTCTTTCTTTCTTTCTTTCTTTCTAACTAATCTTTCTTTCTTTCTTTCTTTCTTTCTAACTTTCTAACTAATCTTTCTTTCTTTCTAACTAATGTATCTTTCTTTCTAACTAATCTTTCTTTCACTCTTTCTAACTAATCTTTTTTCTTTCTAACTAATCTATCTTTCTTTCTTTCTAACTAATCTTTCTTCTTTCTTTCTTTCTTTCTTTCTTTCTTTCATTCTTTCTAACTAATCTTTCTTCTTTCTTTCTTTCTTTCTTTCTTTCTTTCTTTCTTTCTTTCTTTCTTTCTAACTAATCTTTCTTCTTTCTTTCTTTCTAACTAATCTTTCTTCTTTCTTTCTTTCTTTCTAACTAATCTTTCTTTCATTCTTTCTAACTAATCTTTTTTCTTTCTAACTAATCTATCTTTCTTTCTTTCAAACTAATCTTTCTTTCATTCTTTCTAACTAATCTTTCTTTCATTCTTTCTAACCAATCTTTCTTTCTTTCTAACTAATCTTTTTTTCTTTCTTTCTTTCTTTCTTTCTTTCTTTCTTTCTTTCTTTCTTTCTTTCTTTCTTTCTTTCTTCCTAACTAATCTTTCTTCTTTCTTTCTTTCTAACTAATCTTTCTTCTTTCTTTCTTTCTTTCTTTCTTTCTTTCTTTCTTTCTTTCATTCTTTCTTTCTTTCTAACTAACTAATCTTTCTTCTTTCTTTCTTTCTTTCTTACTAATCTTTCTTTCTTTCTTTCTTTCTTTCTTTCTAACTAATCTTTCTTCTTTCTTACTTTCTAACTAATTTTTCTTTCTTTCTAACTAATCTTTCTTCTTTCTTTCTTCTTTCTTTCTTTCTTTCTTTCTTTCTAACTAATCTTTCTTCTTTCTTTCTTTCTTTCTTTCTTTCTTTCTTTCTTTCTTTCTTTTTCTTTCTAACTAATCTTTCTTCTTTCTTTCTTTCTTTCTTTCTTTCTAACTAATCTTTCTTCTTTCTTTCTTTCTAACTAATCTTTCTTTCTTTCTTTCTTTCTTTCTAACTAATCTTTCTTTATTTCTTTCTTTCTAACTATTCTTTCTTTCTTTCTTTCTAACTAATCTTTCTTTTTTCTTTCTTTCTTTCTTTCTTTCTTTCTTTCTAACTAATCTTTCTTTCTTTCTTTCTTTCTTTCTAACTAATCTTTCTTTCTTCTTTCTTTCTTTCTTTCTTTCTTTCTTTCTTTCTTTCTTTCTTCCTTTCTAACTAATCTTTCTTCTTTCTTTCTTTCTTTATTTCTTTCTTTCTTTCTAACTAATCTTTCTTCTTTCTTTCTTTCTAACTAATCTTTCTTCTTTCTTTCTTTCTCTCTTTCTAGCTAATCTTTCTTCCTTTTTTAGCGAATATTTCTTCTTTCTTTTCTTTCTAACTAATATTTCTTCTTTCTTTCTTTCTTTCTTTCTTTCTTTCTTTCTTTCTTTCTTTCTAACTAATCTTTCTTCTTTCTTTCTTTCTTTCTTTCTTTCTTTCTAACTAATCTTTCTTTATTTCTTTCTTTCTTTCTTCTTTCTTTCTTTCTTTCTTTCTTTCTTTCTTTCTTTCTAACTAATCTTTCTTCTTTCTTTCTTTCTTTCTTTCTTTCTTTCTTTCCAACTAATCTTTCTTCTTTCTTTCTTTCTTTCTTTCTTTCTTTCTTTCTTTCTTTCTTTCTTTCTTTCTTCCTTTCTAACTAATCTTTCTTCTTTCTTTCTTTATTTCTTTCTTTCTTTCTTTCTTTCTAACTAATCTTTCTTCTTTCTTTCTTTCTAACTAATCTTTCTTCTTTCTTTCTTTCTCTCTTTCTAACTAATCTTTCTTCTTTCTTTCTTTCTTTCTTTCTTTCTTTCTTTCTTTCTTTCTTTCTTTCTTTCTAACTAATCTTTCTTCTTTCTTTCTTTCTCTCTTTCTAACTAATCTTTCTTCTTTCTTTCTTTCTTTCTAGCTAATCTTCTTTCTTTCTTTCTTTCTTTCTTTCTTTCTTTCTTTCTAACTAATCTTTCTTCTTTCTTTCTTTCTTTTTCTTTCTTTCTTTCTTTCTTTCTTTCTTTCTTTCTTTCTTTCTAACTAATCTTTCTCCTTTCTTTCTTTCTTTCTAACTAATCTTTCTTCTTTCTTTCTTTCTAACTAATCTTTCTTCTTTCTTTCTTTCTTTCTTTCTTTCTTTCTTTCTAACTAATCTTTCTTCTTTCTTTCTTTTTTCTTTCTAACTAATCTTTCTTTCTTCCTTTTTTTCTTTCTAACTAATCTTTCTTCTTTCTTTTTTCTTTCTTTCTTTTTAACTAATCGTTCTTTCTTTATCTCTTTTTAAACTCATCTTTCTTTCTTTCTTTCTTTCTAACTAATCTTTCTTTCTTTCTTACTGATCTATCTTTCTTTCTAACTAACTAATCTTTCTTTCTAACTGATCATCTTTTCTTTCTTTCTTTCTTTCTTTCTAACTAATTTTCTTTCTTTCTTTCTAACTAATCTTTCTTTCTTTCATTCTTTCTAACTAATCTTTCTTTCTTTCTAAGTAATCCATCTTTCTTTCTTTCTAACTAGTCTTTCTTTCTTTCTAACTAATCTATCTTTCTTTCTTTTTAACTAATCTATCTATCTTTCTTTTTAACTAATCTATCTATCTTTCTTTCTTTTCAACTAATCTATCTATCTTTCTTTCTTTTTAACTAATCTATCTATCTTTCTTTCTAACTAATCCTTCTTTCTTTCTAACTAATCTTTCTTTCTTTCTTTCTTTCTTTCTTTCTTTCTTTCTTTCTTTCTTACTGATCTATCTTTCTAACTAACTAATCTTTCTTTCTTTCTAACTAATCTTTCTTTCATTTGTAACTAATTCTTCTTTCTTTCTAACTGTTTCTTTCTTTCTAACTCATTTTTCTTTCTTTCTTTCTAACTAATCTTTCTTTCTTTCTTACTGATCTATCTTTCTTTCTAACTGATCATCTTTTCTTTCTTTCTTTCTTTCTTTCTTTCTTTCTTTCTTTCTAACCAATTTTCTTTCTTTCTTTCTAACTAATCTTTCTTTCTTTCTAACTAATCTTTCTTTCTTTCTAACTAATCTATCTTTCTTTCTTTCTGACTAATCTTTCTTTTTTCTTTCTAACTAATCTTTCTTTCTTTCTTTCTAACTAATCTTTCTTTTTTTCTTTCTAACTAATTATCTTTCTTTCTTTCTTTATAATTAATCTATCTTTCTTTTTTCTTTCTTTCTTTCCAACTAATGTCTTTCTTTCTTTCTTTCTTTCTTACTGATCTATCTTTCTTTCTATCTTATCTTTCTTTTTTTCTAACTAATCTTTCTTTCTTTCTTTTTACCTAATCTTTCTTTATTTTTACCTAATCTTTCTTTCTTTTTACCTAATCTTTCTTTCTTTTTCTTTCTTTCCAACTAATCTTTCTTTCTTCTTTCTTACTGATCTATCTTTCTTTCTATCTTATCTTTCTTTCTGTCTTTCTAACTAATCTTTCTTTATTTCTTTCTAACTAATCTTTTCTTTCTTTCTAACTAATCTTTCTTTCATTCTTTCTAACTAATCCATCCTTCTTTCTTTCTGACTAATCCATCTTTCTTTCTAACTAATCAATCTTTCTTTCTTTCTAACTAATCTTTCTTTCTTCTTTCTTTCTTTCTAACTAATCTTTCTTTCATTCTTTCTAACTAATCTTTCTTCTTTCTTTCTAACTAAACTTTCTTCTTTTTTTCTAACTAATCCATCTATCAAACTTCAAACTATTTTAAACTTCTTCAAACTCTCTGGTCTGGCTTTTTCAAGCCAACTTAAAGTTTGTCTCATCAAACTTTTTTCTAGTTATTATTATTCTTCTTACTCAAATTTACAACTCTAACTCCTCCTAGAGCTTTAACTCCACATACTCCAAACTCGGCACGGACACTCAAACTGTTCTGACTCGGTGTGCTATATCTTTTCTAACTGATCGGACTTACAGTTTTCTTAAAAATTAATATTAAATATCATAAAATTCCCATAGTCTCAAAATGAGCCAAGGCTACGGTGGCCCTGTAGTGCACAACATAAAAACTCAAATCTAAACTCCCTGAAGCCCTAGACTCAATTAAACTACCATTCAATGTACTAATATCTATCTATCTATCTATCTATCTATCTATCTATCTATCTATCTATCTAACTAATCTATCTATCTTTCTAACTAATCTATCTATCTATCGATCTTTCTTTCTAACTAATCTATTTATCTTTCTTACTAATCTATCTATCTATCTATCTATCTATCTATCTATCTATCTATCTATCTATCTATCTATCTATCTAAATAATCTATCTATCTATCTTTCTAACTAATCTATCTATCTATCTTTCTAACTAATATATCTATCTATCTATCTTTCTAACTAATCTATCTATCTATATCTATCTTTCTAACTAAACTATCTATCTATCTTTCTATCTATCTATCTATCTATCTATCTATCTATCTATCTATCTATCTATCTTTCTAAATAATCTATCTATCTAACTAATCTATCTATCTTTCTAACTAATCTATCTATCTATCGATCTTTCTTTCTAACTAATCTATTTATCTTTCTAACTAATCTATCTATCTATCTATCTATATATCTATCTATCTATCTATCTATCTATCTATCTATCTATCTCTATCTATCTATCTATCTATCCATCTTTCTAAATAATCTATCTATCTATCTTTCTAACTAATCTATCTATCTATATTTCTAACTAATCTATCTATCTTTCTAACTAAACTATCTATCTATCTTTCTATCTATCTATCTATCTATCTATCTATCTATCTTTATTTCTTTCTAACTAATCTTTTCTTTCTTTCTAACTAATCTTTCTTTCTTTCTTTCTTTCTTTCTTTCTTTCTTTCTTTCTTTCTTTCTTTCTTTCTTTCCTTCTAACTAATCCATCCTTCTTTCTTTCTTACTGATCTATCTTTCTTTCTGTCTTTCTAACTAATCTTTCTTTATTTCTTTCTAACTAATCTTTTCTTTTTTTCTAACTAATCTTTCTTTCTTTCTTTCTAATTATCTTTCTTTCTTTTTACCTAATCTTTCTTTCTTTTTCTTTCTTTCTTTCCAACTAATCTCTTTCTTTCTTTCTTTCTTTCTTTCTTACTGATCTATCTTTCTTTCTATCTTATCTTTCTTTCTGTCTTTCTAACTAATCTTTCTTTATTTCTTTCTAACTGATCTTTTCTTTCTTTCTAACTAATCATTCTTTCTTTCTTTCTTTCTTTCTTTCTTTCTTTCTTTCTTTCTTTCTAACTAATCCATCATTCTTTCTTTCTGACTAATCCATCTTTCTTTCTTTCTAACTAATCTTTCTTTCATTCTTTCTAACTAATCTTTCTTTCTTTCTAAGTAATCCATCTTTCTTTCTTTCTAACTAATCTATCTTTCTTTCTTTTTAACTAATCTATCTATCTTTCTTTCTAACTAATCTATCTATCTTTCTTTTGAACTAATCTATCTATCTTTCTTTCTTTTTAACTAATCTATCTTTCTTTCTTTTTAACTAATCTATCTATCTTTCTTTCTTTCTTTCTTACTGATCTATCTTTCTAACTAACTAATCTTTCTTTCTTTTTAACTAATCTTTCTTTCTTTCTAACTAATCTTTCTTTCTTTTGTAACTAATCTTTCATTCTTTCTAACTAATCTTTCTTTCTTTCTAACTAATCTTTCTTTTTTTCTTACTGATCTATCTTTCTTTCTAACTAACTAATCTTTTTCTAACTGATGATCTTTTCTTTCTTTCTTTCTTTCTTTCTTTCTAACTAATTTTCTTTCTTTCTTTCTAACTAATCTTTCTTTCTTTCATTCTTTCTAACTAATCTTTCTTTCTAAGTAATCCATCTTTCTTTCTTTCTTTCTTTCTAACTAGTCTTTCTTTCTTTCTTTTTAACTAATCTATCTATCTTTCTTTCTTTTTAACTAATCTATATATCTTTCTTTCTAACTAATCTATCTATCTTTCTTTCTTTTTAACTAATCTATCTATCTTTCTTTCTTTTTAACTAATCTATCTATCTATCTTTCTTTCTAACTAATCCTTCTTTCTTTCTTTCTTTCTAACTAATCTTTCTTTCTTTCTTTCTTTCTTTCTTTCTTACTTTCTAACTAATCTTTCTTCTTTCTTTCTCTCTTTCTAACTAATCTTTCTTCTTTCTTTCTTTCTTTCTTTCTAACTAATCTTTCTTCTTTCTTTCTTTCTCTCTTTCTAACCAATCTTTCTTCTTTCTTTCTTTCTTTCTTGCTAATCTTTCTTCTTTCTTTCTTTCTTTCTTTCTTTCTAACTAATCTTTCTTCTCTCTTTCTTCTTTCTTTCTTTCTTTCTTTCTTTCTTCTCTCTTTCTTCTTTCTTTCTTTCTTTCTTTTTTTTCTTTCTTTCTTTCTTTTCTTTCTAACTAATCTTTCTTCTTTCTTTCTTTCTTTCTAACTAATCTTCTTTCTTTCTTTCTTTCTTTCTTTCTTTCTTTCTTTCTAACTAGTCTTTCTTTCTTTCTAACTAATCTTTCTTTCTTCCTAATATTTCTTTCTTTTTTCTTTCTTTCTTTCTTTCTTTCTTTCTTTCTTTCTTTCTTTCTAACTAATCTTTCTTCTTTCTTTCTTTCTTCCTAATATTTCTTTCTTTTTTCTTTCTTTTTTTCTTTCTAACTAATCTTTCTTTCTTTCATTCTTTCTAACTAATCTTTCTTTCTTTCTAAGTAATCCATCTTTCTTTCTTTCTAACTAGTCTTTCTTTCTTTCTAACTAATCTATCTTTCTTTCTTTTTAACTAATCTATCTATCTATCTTTCTTTCTTTCTTTCTTTCTTTCTTTCTATCTTTCTAACTAATCTTTCTTCTTTCTTTCTTTCTTCCTAATATTTCTTTCTTTTTTCTTTCTTTCTTTCTTTCTAACTAATCTTTCTTTCTTTCATTCTTTCTAACTAATCTTTCTTTCTTTCTAAGTAATCCATCTTTCTTTCTTTCTAACTAGTCTTTCTTTCTTTCTAACTAACTAATCTCTCCTTCTTTCTAACTAATCTTTCTTTCTTTTGTAACTAATCCTTCTTTCTTTCTAACTAATGTTTCTTTCTTTCTAACTAATTTTTCTTTCTTTCTTTCTAACTAATCTTTCTAACTGATCATCTTTTCTTTCTTTCTTTCTTTTGTTTCTTTCTTTCTTTCTTTCTTTCTTTCTTTCTTTCTTTCTTTCTTTCTTTCTTTCTTTCTTTCTTTCTTTCTAACTAATCTTTCTTTCTTTCTAACTAATCTATCTTTCTTTCTTTCTGACTAATCTTTCTTTTTTCTTTCTAACTAATCTTTCTTTCTTTCTTTCTAACTAATCTTTCTTTTTTTCTTTCTAACTAATTATCTTTCTTTCTTTCTTTATAATTAATCTATCTTTCTTTTTTCTTTCTTTCTTTCCAACTAATGTCTTTCTTTCTTTCTCTCTTACTGATCTATCTTTCTTTCTATCTTATCTTTCTTTTTTTCTAACTAATCTTTCTTTCTTTCTTTCTTACTGATCTATCTTTCTAACTAACTAATCTTTCTTTCTTTCTAACTAATCTTTCTTTCTTTTGTAACTAATCCTTCTTTCTTTCTAACTAATGTTTCTTTCTTTCTAACTAATTTTTCTTTCTTTCTTTCTAACTAATCTTTCTAACTGATCATCTTTTCTTCCTTTCTTTCTTTCTTTCTTTCTTTCTTTCTTTCTTTCTTTCTTTCTTTCTTTCTAACTAATTTTCTTTCTTTCTTTCTCACTAATCTTTCTTTCTTTCTAACTAATCTTTCTTTCTTTCTAACTAATCCATCTTTCTTTATTTCTGACTAATCTTTCTTTTTTCTTTCTAACTAATCTTTCTTTCTTTCTTTCTTTCTTTCTTTCTTTCTTTCTAACTAATCTTTCTTTTTTTCTTTCTAACTAATTATCTTTCTTTCTTTCTTTATAATTAATCTATCTTTCTTTTTTCTTTCTTTCTTTCCAACTAATGTCTTTCTTTCTTTCTTTCTTTCTTACTGATCTATCTTTCTTTCTATCTTATCTTTCTTTTTTTCTAACTAATCTTTCTTTCTTTCTTTTTACCTAATCTTTCTTTATTTTTACCTAATCTTTCTTTCTTTTTACCTAATCTTTCTTTCTTTTTTCTTTCTTTCTTTCCAACTAATCTTTCTTTCTTCTTTCTTACTGATCTATCTTTCTTTCTATCTTATCTTTCTTTCTGTCTTTCTAACTAATCTTTCTTTATTTCTTTCTAACTAATCTTTTCTTTCTTTCTAACTAATCTTTCTTTCATTCTTTCTAACTAATCCATCCTTCTTTCTTTCTGACTAATCCATCTTTCTTTCTAACTAATCAATCTTTCTTTCTTTCTAACTAATCTTTCTTTCTTCTTTCTTCCTTTCTAACTAATCTTTCTTTCATTCTTTCTAACTAATATTTCTTCTTTCTTTCTTTCTTTCTTTCTAACTAATATTTCTTTCTTTCTTTCTAACTAATCTTTCTTCTTTCTTTCTTTTTTTCTTTCTTTCTAACTAATCTTTCTTTCTTTCTTTCTTTCTTTCTTTCTTTCTTTCTTTCTTTCTTTCTTTCTTTCTTTCTTTCTTTCTGATCTTTCTTCTTTCTTTCTTTCTTTCTTTCTAACTAATCTTTCTTTATTTCTTTTTCTTTCTAACTAATCTTTCTTTTTCTTTCTTTCTTTCTAACTAATCTTTCTTTCTTTCTAACTAATCTTTCTTCTTTCTTTCTTTCTTTCTTTCTTTCTTTCTTTCTTTCTTTCTTTCTAACTAACTAATCTTTCTTCTTTCTTTCTTTCTTTCTTTTTAACTAATATTTCTTCTTTCTTTCTTTCTTTCTAACTAATATTTCTTCTTTCTTTCTTTCTTTCTTTCTTTCTTTCTTTCTTTCTTTCTTTCTAACTAATATTTCTTCTTTCTTTCTTTCTAACTAATCTTTCTTTCTTTCTAACTAATCTTTCTTCTTTCTTTCTTTCTTTCTTTCTTTCTAATTTTCTTTCTTTCTAAGTAATCTTTCTTCTTTCTTTCTTTCTTTCTTTCTTTCTTTCTTTCTTTCTTTCTAATCTTTCTTCTTTCTTTCTTTCTTTCTTTCTTTCTTTCTTTCTAACTAATCTTTCTTTATTTCTTTTTCTTTCTAACTAATCTTTCTTTTTCTTTCTTTCTTTCTTTCTAACTAATCTTTCTTTCTTTCTTTCTAACTAATCTTTCTTCTTTCTTTCTTTCTTTCTTTCTTTCTTTTTATTTCTTTTTTATTTCTTTCTTTCTAACTAATCTTTCTTCTTTCTTTCTTTCGTTCTTTCTAACTAATCTTTCTTCTTTCTTTCTTTCTTTCTTTCTTTCTTTCTTTCTTTCTTTCTTTCTAATCTTTCTTCTTTCTTTCTTTCTTTCTTTCTTTCTTTCTTTCTTTCTTTCTAACTAATCTTTCTTTATTTCTTTTTCCTTCTAACTAATCTTTCTTTTTCTTTCTTTCTTTCTAACTAATCTTTCTTTCTTTCTTTCTTTCTTTCTAACTAATCTTTCTTCTTTCTTTCTTTCTTTCTTTCTTTCTTTCTTTTTTATTTCTTTCTTTCTAACTAATCTTTCTTCTTTCTTTCTTTCTTTCTTTCTTTCGTTCTTTCTAACTAATCTTTCTTCTTTCTTTCTTTCTAACTAATCTTTCTTCTTTCTTTCTTTCTCTCTTTCTAACTAATCATTCTTCCTTTTTAGCTAATCTTTCTTTCTTTCTTTCTTTCTTTCTAACTAATCTTTCTTTCTAACTAATCTATCTTTCTTTCTTTCTAACTAATCTATCTTTCTTTCTTTGTAACTAATCTTTCTTTCTTTCTAACAAATCTCTCTTTCTTTCTTTCTTTCTTTCTTTCTAACAAATCTCTCTTTCTTTCTTTCTTTCTTTCAAACTAATCTTTCTTTCTTTATCTCTTTTTAAACTAATCTTTCTTTCTTTCTTTCTAACTAATCTTTCTTTCTTTCTAACTAATCTTTCTTTTAGTGAAACCAATCTTTCTGTCTATCTAACTAATCTTTCTTTTCTAACTAATCCATCTATCCGACTTCAAACTACTTTAAACTTCTTCAAACTCTCTGGTCTGGCTTTTTCAAGCCAACTTAAAGTTTGTCTCATCAAACTTTTTTCTAGTTATTATTATTATTCTTCTTACTCAAATTTACAACTCTAACTCCTCCTAGAGCTTTAACTCCACATACTCCAAACTCGGCATGGACACTCAAACTGTTCTGACTCGGTGTGCTATATCTTTTCTAACTGATCGGACTTACAGTTTTCTTAAAAATTAATATTAAACATCATAAAATTCCCATAGACTTTCATTGCAGCATGTTCAAAATGAGCCAAGGCTACGGTGGCCCAGTAGTGCACAACATAAAAACTCAAATCTAAACTCCCTGAAGCCCTAGACTCAATTAAACTACCATTCAATGTACTAATATCTATCTATCTATCTATCTATCTATCTATCTATCTATCTATCTATCTATCTATCTTTCTAAATAATCTATCTATCTATCTATCTATCTATCTAACTAATCTATCTATCTTTCTAACTAAACTATCTATCTATCTATCTATCTATCTATCTATCTATCTATCTATCTATCTATCTATCTATCTTTCTAACTAATCTATCTTTCTTTCTTTCTAACTAATCTATCTTTCTAACTAATCCATCTTTCTTTCTTTCTTTCTTTCTTACTGATCTATCTTTCTAACTAGTCTATCTTTCTTTCTTTCTAACTAATCTATCTTTCTTTCTTACTGATTTATCTTTCTAACTAATCTATCTTTCTTTCTTTCTAACTAATCCATATTTCTTTCTTTCTTTCTTACTGATCTATCTTTCTAACTAATCTATCTTTCTTTCTTTCTAACTAATCCATCTTTCTTTCTTTCTTTCTTACTGATCTATCTTTCTAACTAATCTATCTTTCTTTCTTTCTAACTAATCCATCTTTCTTTCTTTCTTTCTTACTGATCTATCTTTCTAACTAATCCATCTTTCTTTCTTTCTTTCTTACTGATCTATCTTTCTAACTAATCTATCTCTCTTTCTTTCTAACTAATCTTTCTTTCTTTCTAACTAATCTATCTTTCTTTCTTTCTAACTAATATTTCTTTCTTTCTAACTAATCTTTCTTTCTTTCTTACTGATCTATCTTTCTAACTAATCTTTCTTTCTAACTAATCTATCTTTCTTTCTAACTAATCTTTCTTTCTTTCTTTCTAACTAATCCATCTTTCTTTCTTTCTTTCTTACTGATCTATCTTTCTTTCTTTCTAACTAATCCATCTTTCTTTCTTTCTTTCTTACTGATCTATCTTTCTTACTAATCCATCTTTCTTTCTTTCTTTCTTACTGATCTATCTTTCTAACTAATCTATCTTTCTTTCTTTCTAACTAATCTTTCTTTCTTTCTAACTAATCTATCTTTCTTTCTTTCTAACTAATCTTTCTTTCTTTCTTTCTAACTAATCTTTCTTTCTTTCTTTCTTACTGATCTATCTTTCTAACTAATCCATCTTTCTTTATTTCTTTCTTACTGATCTATCTTTCTAACTAATCTATCTTTCTTTCTTTCTAACTAATCTTTCTTTCTTTCTAACTAATCTTTCTTTCTTTCTTTCTTACTGATCTATCTTTCTAACTAACTAATCTTTCTTTCTAACTAACTAATCTTTCTTTCTAACTAATCTATCTTTCTTTCTTTCTAACTAATCTTTCTTTCTTTCTAACTAATCTATCTCTCTTTCTTTCTAACTAATCTTTCTTTCTTTCTAACTAATCTTTCTTTCTTTCTTTCTTTCTTACTGACCTATCTTTCTAACTAATCTATCTTTCTTTCTTTCTAACTAATCTTTCTTTCTTTCTAACTAATCTATCTTTCTTTCTTTCTAACTAATCTATCTTTCTTTCTAACTAATCCATCTTTCTTTCTTTCTTTCTTACTGATCTATCTTTCTAACTAATCTATCTTTCTTTCTAACTAATCCATCTTTCTTTCTTTCTTTCTTACTGATCTATCTTTCTTTCTAACTAATCCATCTTTCTTTCTTTCTTTCTTACTGATCTATCTTTCTAACTAATCCATCTTTCTTTCTTTCTAACTAATCTTTCTTTCTTTTGAACTAATCTATCTTTCTTTCTTTCTAACTAACCTTTCTTTCTTTCTAACTAATCTTTCTTTCTTTCTTTCTTACTGATCTATCTTTCTAACTAACTAATCTTTCTTTCTAACTAATCTATCTTTCTTTCTTTCTAACTAATCTTTCTTTCTTTCTAACTAATCTATCTTTCTTTCTTTCTTTCTAACTAATCTTTCTTTCTTTCTTACTGATCTATCTTTCTAACTAACTAATCTTTCTTTCTAACTAATCTATCTTTCTTTCTTTCTAACTAATCCATCTTTCTTTCTTTCTTTCTTTCTTACTGATCTATCTTTCTAACTAATCCATCTTTCTTTCTTTCTTTCTTACTGATCTATCTTTCTAACTAATCTATCTTTCTTTCTTTCTAACTAATCTTTCTTTCTTTCTAACTAATCTATCTTTCTTTCTTTCTAACTAATCTTTCTTTCTTTCTTTCTTACTGATCTATCTTTCTAACTAACTAATCTTTCTTTCTTTCTAATCTATCTTTCTTTCTTTCTAACTAATCTTTCTTTCTTTCTTTCTAAATAATCTTTCTTTTTTTCTTTCTAACTAATCTTTCTTTCTAACTAATCTATCTTTCTTTCTTTCTAACTAATCTTTCTTTCTTTCTAACTAATCTTTCTTTCTTACTTTCTTACTGATCTATCTTTCTAACTAACTAATCTTTCTTTCTTTCTAATCTATCTTTCTTTCTTTCTAACTAATCTTTCTTTCTTTCTTTCTAAATAATCTTTCTTTTTTTCTTTCTAACTAATCTTTCTTTCTAACTAATCTTTCTTTCTTTCTAACTAATTATCTTTCTTTCTTTCTTTCTAACTAATCTATCTTTCTTTCTAACTAATCCATCTTTCTTTTTTCTTTCTTTCTTTCCAACTAATCTCTTTCTTTCTTTCTTTCTTACTGATCTATTTTTCTTTCTTTCTAATTATTTTTCTTTCTTTCTTTATAACTAGTCTTTCTTTCTTTTTACCTAATCTTTCTTTCTTTTTCTTTCTTTCTCTCCAACTAATCTCTTTCTTTCTTTCTTTCTTTCTTTCTTTCTTACTGATCTATCTATCTTATCTTTCTTTCTTTCTAACTAATCTTTCTTTCTTTCTTTCTAACTAACCCATCCTTCTTTCTAACTAATCCATCTTTCTTTCTTTCTAACTAATCTATCTTTCTTTCTAACTAATCTTTCTTTCTTTCTAACTTTCTTTCTAACTAATCTTTCTTTCTTTCTAACTAATCCATCCTTCTTTCTTTCTTACTAATCCATCTTTCTTTCTAACTAATCCATCTTTTTTTCTTACTAATCCATCCATCTTTCTTTCTTTCTTACTGATCTATCTTTCTTTCTATCTTATCTTTCTATCTTATCTTTCTTTCCTTCTAACTAATCTTTCTTTCTTTCTTTCTTTCTTTCTTTCTGACTAATCCATCTTTCTTTCTTTCTTTCTTTCTTTCTTTCTTTCTTTCTTTCTTTCTTTCTTTCTTTCTACCTAATCTTTCTTTCTACCTAATCTTTCTTTCTAACTAATCCATCTTTCTTTCTTTCTTTCTTACTGATCTATCTTTCTTTCTTTCTAACTAATCCATCTTTCTTTCTTTCTTTCTTACTGATCTATCTTTCTTACTAATCCATCTTTCTTTCTTTCTTTCTTACTGATCTATCTTTCTAACTAATCTATCTTTCTTTCTTTCTAACTAATCTTTCTTTCTTTCTAACTAATCTATCTTTCTTTCTTTCTAACTAATCTTTCTTTCTTTCTTTCTAACTAATCTTTCTTTCTTTCTTTCTTACTGATCTATCTTTCTAACTAATCTTTCTTTCTTTCTTTCTTACTGATCTATCTTTCTAACTAATCTTTCTTTCTAACTAACTAATATTTCTTTCTAACTAATCTATCTTTCTTTCTTTCTAACTAATCTTTCTTTCTTTCTAACTAATCTATCTTTCTTTCTTTCTAACTAATCTTTCTTTCTTTCTAACTAATCTTTCTTTCTTTCTTTCTTACTGATCTATCTTTCTAACTAACTAATCTTTCTTTCTAACTAATCTATCTTTCTTTCTTTCTAACTAATCCATCTTTCTTTCTTTCTTTCTTACTGATCTATCTTTCTAACTAATCCATCTTTCTTTATTTCTTTCTTACTGATCTATCTTTCTAACTAATCTATCTTTCTTTCTTTCTAACTAATCTTTCTTTCTTTCTTTCTAACTAATCTTTCTTTCTTTCTTTCTTACTGATCTATCTTTCTAACTAACTAATCTTTCTTTCTAACTAACTAATCTTTCTTTCTAACTAATCTATCTTTCTTTCTTTCTAACTAATCTTTCTTTCTTTCTAACTAATCTATCTCTCTTTCTTTCTAACTAATCTTTCTTTCTTTCTAACTAATCTTTCTTTCTTTCTTTCTTTCTTACTGACCTATCTTTCTAACTAACTAATCTATCTTTCTTTCTTTCTAACTAATCTTTCTTTCTTTCTAACTAATCTATCTTTCTTTCTTTCTAACTAATCTATCTTTCTTTCTAACTAATCCATCTTTCTTTCTTTCTTTCTTACTGATCTATCTTTCTAACTAATCTATCTTTCTTTCTAACTAATCCATCTTTCTTTCTTTCTTTCTTACTGATCTATCTTTCTTTCTAACTAATCCATCTTTCTTTCTTTCTTTCTTACTGATCTATCTTTCTAACTAATCCATCTTTCTTTCTTTCTAACTAATCTTTCTTTCTTTTGAACTAATCTATCTTTCTTTCTTTCTAACTAACCTTTCTTTCTTTCTAACTAATCTTTCTTTCTTTCTTTCTTACTGATCTATCTTTCTAACTAACTAATCTTTCTTTCTAACTAATCTATCTTTCTTTCTTTCTAACTAATCTTTCTTTCTTTCTAACTAATCTATCTTTCTTTCTTTCTTTCTAACTAATCTTTCTTTCTTTCTTACTGATCTATCTTTCTAACTAACTAATCTTTCTTTCTAACTAATCTATCTTTCTTTCTTTCTAACTAATCCATCTTTCTTTCTTTCTTTCTTTCTTACTGATCTATCTTTCTAACTAATCCATCTTTCTTTCTTTCTTTCTTACTGATCTATCTTTCTAACTAATCTATCTTTCTTTCTTTCTAACTAATCTTTCTTTCTTTCTAACTAATCTATCTTTCTTTCTTTCTAACTAATCTTTCTTTCTTTCTTTCTTACTGATCTATCTTTCTAACTAACTAATCTTTCTTTCTTTCTAATCTATCTTTCTTTCTTTCTAACTAATCTTTCTTTCTTTCTTTCTAAATAATCTTTCTTTTTTTCTTTCTAACTAATCTTTCTTTCTAACTAATCCATCTTTCTTTCTTTCTTTCTTTCTTTCTTTCTTACTGATCTATCTTTCTAACTAATCTATCTTTCTTTCTTTCTAACTAATCTTTCTTTCTAACTAATCTATCTTTCTTTCTTTCTAACTAATCTTTCTTTCTTACTTTCTTACTGATCTATCTTTCTAACTAACTAATCTTTCTTTCTTTCTAATCTATCTTTCTTTCTTTCTAACTAATCTTTCTTTCTTTCTTTCTAAATAATCTTTCTTTTTTTCTTTCTAACTAATCTTTCTTTCTAACTAATCTTTCTTTCTTTCTAACTAATTATCTTTCTTTCTTTCTTTCTAACTAATCTATCTTTCTTTCTAACTAATCCATCTTTCTTTTTTCTTTCTTTCTTTCCAACTAATCTCTTTCTTTCTTTCTTTCTTACTGATCTATTTTTCTTTCTTTCTAATTATTTTTCTTTCTTTCTTTATAACTAGTCTTTCTTTCTTTTTACCTAATCTTTCTTTCTTTTTCTTTCTTTCTCTCCAACTAATCTCTTTCTTTCTTTCTTTCTTTCTTTCTTACTGATCTATCTATCTTATCTTTCTTTCTTTCTAACTAATCTTTCTTTCTTTCTTTCTAACTAATCTATCTTTCTTTCTAACTAATCTTTCTTTCTTTCTAACTTTCTTTCTAACTAATCTTTCTTTCTTTCTAACTAATCCATCCTTCTTTCTTTCTTACTAATCCATCTTTCTTTCTAACTAATCCATCTTTTTTTCTTACTAATCCATCCATCTTTCTTTCTTTCTTACTGATCTATCTTTCTTTCTATCTTATCTTTCTATCTTATCTTTCTTTCCTTCTAACTAATCTTTCTTTCTTTCTTTCTTTCTTTCTTTCTTTCTGACTAATCCATCTTTCTTTCTTTCTTTCTTTCTTTCTTTCTTTCTTTCTTTCTTTCTTTCTTTCTACCTAATCTTTCTTTCTACCTAATCTTTCTTTCTAACTAATCCATCTTTCTTTCTTTCTAACTAATCCTTCTTTCTTTTTCTTTCTTTCTTTCTTTCTTTCTTTCTCTTTCTTTCTTTCTACTTAATCTTTCTTTCTAACTAATCCATCTTTCTTTCTTTCTAACTAATCCTTTCGTTTTCTTTCTTTCTTTCTTTCTTTCTTTCTTTCTTTCTTTCTTTCTTTCTTTCTACCTAATCTTTCTTTCTAACTAATCCATCTTTCTTTCTTTCTTACTGATCTATCTTTCTAACTAATCCATCTTTCTTCATTTCTTTCTTACTGATCTATCTTTCTAACTAATCTATCTTTCTTTCTTTCTAACTAATCTTTCTTTCTTTCTTTCTAACTAATCTATCTTTCTTTCTTTCTTACTGATCTATCTTTCTAACTAACTAATCTTTCTTTCTAACTAACTAATCTTTCTTTCTAACTAATCTATCTTTCTTTCTTTCTAACTAATCTTTCTTTCTTTCTAACTAATCTATCTTTCTTTCTTTCTTTCTAACTAATCTTTCTTTCTTTCTAACTAATCTTTCTTTCTTTCTTTCTTACTGATCTATCTTTCTAACTAACTAATCTATCTTTCTTTCTTTCTAACTAATCTTTCTTTCTTTCTAACTAATCTATCTTTCTTTCTTTCTAACTAATCTATCTTTCTTTCTAACTAATCCATCTTTCTTTCTTTCTTACTGATCTATCTTTCTAACTAATCTATCTTTCTTTCTTTCTAACTAATCCATCTTTCTTTCTTTCTTTCTTACTGATCTATCTTTCTAACTAATCCATCTTTCTTTCTTACTTTCTTACTGATCTATCTTTCTAACTAATCCATCTTTCTTTCTTTCTTTCTTAATGATCTATCTTTCTAACTAATCTATCTTTCTTTCTTTCTAACTAATCTTTCTTTCTTTTGAACTAATCTATCTTTCTTTCTTTCTAACTAACCTTTCTTTCTTTCTAACTAATCTTTCTTTCTTTCTTACTGATCTATCTTTCTAACTAACTAATCTTTCTTTCTAACTAATCTATCTTTCTTTCTTTCTAACTAATCTTTCTTTCTTTCTAACTAAAATATCTTTCTTTCTTTCTAACTAATCTTTCTTTCTTTCTAACTAATCTTTCTTTCTTTCTTACTGATCTATCTTTTTAACTAACTAATCTTTCTTTCTAACTAATCTATCTTTCTTTCTTTCTAACTAATCCATCTTTCTTTCTTTCTTTCTTACTGATCAATCTTTCTAACTAATCCATCTTTCTTTCTTTCTTTCTTTCTTACTGATCTATCTTTCTAACTAATCTATCTTTCTTTCTTTCTAACTAATCTTTCTTTCTTTCTAACTAATCTTTCTTTCTTTCTAACTAATCTTTCTTTCTTTCTTTCTTACTGATCTATCTTTCTAACTAATCTTTCTTTCTAACTAACTAATATTTCTTTCTAACTAATCTATCTTTCTTTCTTTCTAACTAATCTTTCTTTCTTTCTAACTAATCTATCTTTCTTTCTTTCTAACTAATCTTTCTTTCTTTCTAACTAATCTTTCTTTCTTTCTTTCTTACTGATCTATCTTTCTAACTAATCCATCTTTCTTTCTTTCTAACTAATCTTTCTTTCTTTCTTTCTAACTAATCTTTCTTTCTTTCTTTCTTACTGATCTATCTTTCTAACTAACTAATCTTTCTTTCTAACTAACTAATCTTTCTTTCTAACTAATCTATCTTTCTTTCTTTCTAACTAATCTTTCTTTCTTTCTAACTAATCTATCTCTCTTTCTTTCTAACTAATCTTTCTTTCTTTCTAACTAATCTTTCTTTCTTTCTTTCTTTCTTACTGATCTATCTTTCTAACTAACTAATCTATCTTTCTTTCTTTCTAACTAATCTTTCTTTCTTTCTAACTAATCTTTCTTTCTTTCTTTCTTACTGATCTATCTTTCTAACTAATCCATCTTTCTTTCTTTCTAACTAATCTTTCTTTCTTTCTTTCTAACTAATCTTTCTTTCTTTCTTTCTTACTGATCTATCTTTCTAACTAACTAATCTTTCTTTCTAACTAACTAATCTTTCTTTCTAACTAATCTATCTTTCTTTCTTTCTAACTAATCTTTCTTTCTTTCTAACTAATCTATCTCTCTTTCTTTCTAACTAATCTTTCTTTCTTTCTTTCTTTCTTACTGATCTATCTTTCTAACTAACTAATCTTTCTTTCTTTCTAATCTATCTTTCTTTCTTTCTAACTAATCTTTCTTTCTTTCTTTCTAAATAATCTTTCTTTTTTTCTTTCTAACTAATCTTTCTTTCTAACTAATCCATCTTTCTTTCTTTCTTTCTTTCTTTCTTTCTTACTGATCTATCTTTCTAACTAATCTATCTTTCTTTCTTTCTAACTAATCTTTCTTTCTAACTAATCTATCTTTCTTTCTTTCTAACTAATCTTTCTTTCTTACTTTCTTACTGATCTATCTTTCTAACTAACTAATCTTTCTTTCTTTCTAATCTATCTTTCTTTCTTTCTAACTAATCTTTCTTTCTTTCTTTCTAAATAATCTTTCTTTTTTTCTTTCTAACTAATCTTTCTTTCTAACTAATCTTTCTTTCTTTCTAACTAATTATCTTTCTTTCTTTCTTTCTAACTAATCTATCTTTCTTTCTAACTAATCCATCTTTCTTTTTTCTTTCTTTCTTTCCAACTAATCTCTTTCTTTCTTTCTTTCTTACTGATCTATTTTTCTTTCTTTCTAATTATTTTTCTTTCTTTCTTTATAACTAGTCTTTCTTTCTTTTTACCTAATCTTTCTTTCTTTTTCTTTCTTTCTCTCCAACTAATCTCTTTCTTTCTTTCTTTCTTTCTTTCTTACTGATCTATCTATCTTATCTTTCTTTCTTTCTAACTAATCTTTCTTTCTTTCTTTCTAACTAATCTATCTTTCTTTCTAACTAATCTTTCTTTCTTTCTAACTTTCTTTCTAACTAATCTTTCTTTCTTTCTAACTAATCCATCCTTCTTTCTTTCTTACTAATCCATCTTTCTTTCTAACTAATCCATCTTTTTTTCTTACTAATCCATCCATCTTTCTTTCTTTCTTACTGATCTATCTTTCTTTCTATCTTATCTTTCTATCTTATCTTTCTTTCCTTCTAACTAATCTTTCTTTCTTTCTTTCTTTCTTTCTTTCTTTCTGACTAATCCATCTTTCTTTCTTTCTTTCTTTCTTTCTTTCTTTCTTTCTTTCTTTCTTTCTTTCTTTCTACCTAATCTTTCTTTCTACCTAATCTTTCTTTCTAACTAATCCATCTTTCTTTCTTTCTAACTAATCCTTCTTTCTTTTTCTTTCTTTCTTTCTTTCTTTCTTTCTCTTTCTTTCTTTCTACTTAATCTTTCTTTCTAACTAATCCATCTTTCTTTCTTTCTAACTAATCCTTTCGTTTTCTTTCTTTCTTTCTTTCTTTCTTTCTTTCTTTCTTTCTTTCTTTCTTTCTTTCTTTCTACCTAATCTTTCTTTCTAACTAATCCATCTTTCTTTCTTTCTTACTGATCTATCTTTCTAACTAATCCATCTTTCTTCATTTCTTTCTTACTGATCTATCTTTCTAACTAATCTATCTTTCTTTCTTTCTAACTAATCTTTCTTTCTTTCTTTCTAACTAATCTATCTTTCTTTCTTTCTTACTGATCTATCTTTCTAACTAACTAATCTTTCTTTCTAACTAACTAATCTTTCTTTCTAACTAATCTATCTTTCTTTCTTTCTAACTAATCTTTCTTTCTTTCTAACTAATCTATCTTTCTTTCTTTCTTTCTAACTAATCTTTCTTTCTTTCTAACTAATCTTTCTTTCTTTCTTTCTTACTGATCTATCTTTCTAACTAACTAATCTATCTTTCTTTCTTTCTAACTAATCTTTCTTTCTTTCTAACTAATCTATCTTTCTTTCTTTCTAACTAATCTATCTTTCTTTCTAACTAATCCATCTTTCTTTCTTTCTTACTGATCTATCTTTCTAACTAATCTATCTTTCTTTCTTTCTAACTAATCCATCTTTCTTTCTTTCTTTCTTACTGATCTATCTTTCTAACTAATCCATCTTTCTTTCTTACTTTCTTACTGATCTATCTTTCTAACTAATCCATCTTTCTTTCTTTCTTTCTTAATGATCTATCTTTCTAACTAATCTATCTTTCTTTCTTTCTAACTAATCTTTCTTTCTTTTGAACTAATCTATCTTTCTTTCTTTCTAACTAACCTTTCTTTCTTTCTAACTAATCTTTCTTTCTTTCTTACTGATCTATCTTTCTAACTAACTAATCTTTCTTTCTAACTAATCTATCTTTCTTTCTTTCTAACTAATCTTTCTTTCTTTCTAACTAAAATATCTTTCTTTCTTTCTAACTAATCTTTCTTTCTTTCTAACTAATCTTTCTTTCTTTCTTACTGATCTATCTTTTTAACTAACTAATCTTTCTTTCTAACTAATCTATCTTTCTTTCTTTCTAACTAATCCATCTTTCTTTCTTTCTTTCTTACTGATCAATCTTTCTAACTAATCCATCTTTCTTTCTTTCTTTCTTTCTTACTGATCTATCTTTCTAACTAATCTATCTTTCTTTCTTTCTAACTAATCTTTCTTTCTTTCTAACTAATCTTTCTTTCTTTCTAACTAATCTTTCTTTCTTTCTTTCTTACTGATCTATCTTTCTAACTAATCTTTCTTTCTAACTAACTAATATTTCTTTCTAACTAATCTATCTTTCTTTCTTTCTAACTAATCTTTCTTTCTTTCTAACTAATCTATCTTTCTTTCTTTCTAACTAATCTTTCTTTCTTTCTAACTAATCTTTCTTTCTTTCTTTCTTACTGATCTATCTTTCTAACTAATCCATCTTTCTTTCTTTCTAACTAATCTTTCTTTCTTTCTTTCTAACTAATCTTTCTTTCTTTCTTTCTTACTGATCTATCTTTCTAACTAACTAATCTTTCTTTCTAACTAACTAATCTTTCTTTCTAACTAATCTATCTTTCTTTCTTTCTAACTAATCTTTCTTTCTTTCTAACTAATCTATCTCTCTTTCTTTCTAACTAATCTTTCTTTCTTTCTAACTAATCTTTCTTTCTTTCTTTCTTTCTTACTGATCTATCTTTCTAACTAACTAATCTATCTTTCTTTCTTTCTAACTAATCTTTCTTTCTTTCTAACTAATCTATCTTTCTTTCTTTCTAACTAATCTATCTTTCTTTCTAACTAATCCATCTTTCTTTCTTTCTTTCTTACTGATCTATCTTTCTAACTAATCTATCTTTCTTTCTAACTAATCTTTCTTTCTAACTAATCTTTCTTTCTTTCTTTCTAACTAATCTTTCTTTCTTTCTAACCAATCTATCTTTCTTTCTTTCTTTCTTACTGATCTATCTTTCTAACTAATCTATCTTTCTTTCTAACTAATCTTTCTTTCTAACTAATCTATCTTTCTTTCTTTCTAACTAATCTTTCTTTCTTTCTAACTAATCCATCTTTCTTTCTTTCTTTCTTACTGATCTATCTTTCTAACTAATCTATCTTTCTTTCTAACTAATCTTTCTTTCTAACTAATCTATCTTTCTTTCTTTCTAACTAATCTTTCTTTCTTTCTAACTAATCTATCTTTCTTTCTTTCTTTCTAACTAATCTTTCTTTCTTTCTTACTGATCTATCTTTCTAACTAACTAATCTTTCTTTCTAACTAATCTATCTTTCTTTCTTTCTAACTAATCCATCTTTCTTTCTTTCTTTCTTTCTTACTGATCTATCTTTCTAACTAATCCATCTTTCTTTCTTTCTTTCTTACTGATCTATCTTTCTAACTAATCTATCTTTCTTTCTTTCTAACTAATCTTTCTTTCTTTCTAACTAATCTTTCTTTCTTTCTTTCTTACTGATCTATTTTTCTAACTAACTAATCTTTCTTTCTTTCTAATCTATCTTTCTTTCTTTCTAACTAATCTTTCTTTCTTTCTAAATAATCTTTCTTTTTTTCTTTCTAACTAATCTTTCTTTCTAACTAATCCATCTTTCTTTCTTTCTTTCTTTCTTTCTTACTGATCTATCTTTCTAACTAATCTATCTTTCTTTCTTTCTAACTAATCTTTCTTTCTAACTAATCTATCTTTCTTTCTTTCTAACTAATCTTTCTTTCTTTCTAACTAATCTTTCTTTCTTACTTTCTTACTGATCTATCTTTCTAACTAACTAATCTTTCTTTCTTTCTAATCTATCTTTCTTTCTTTCTAACTAATCTTTCTTTCTTTCTTTCTAAATAATCTTTCTTTTTTTCTTTCTAACTAATCTTTCTTTCTAACTAATCTTTCTTTCTTTCTAACTAATTATCTTTCTTTCTTTCTTTCTAACTAATCTATCTTTCTTTCTAACTAATCCATCTTTCTTTTTTCTTTCTTTCTTTCCAACTAATCTCTTTCTTTCTTTCTTTCTTACTGATCTATTTTTCTTTCTTTCTAATTATTTTTCTTTCTTTCTTTATAACTAGTCTTTCTTTCTTTTTACCTAATCTTTCTTTCTTTTTCTTTCTTTCTCTCCAACTAATCTCTTTCTTTCTTTCTTTCTTTCTTTCTTACTGATCTATCTATCTTATCTTTCTTTCTTTCTAACTAATCTTTCTTTCTTTCTTTCTAACTAACCCATCCTTCTTTCTAACTAATCCATCTTTCTTTCTTTCTAACTAATCTATCTTTCTTTCTAACTAATCTTTCTTTCTTTCTAACTTTCTTTCTAACTAATCTTTCTTTCTTTCTAACTAATCCATCCTTCTTTCTTTCTTACTAATCTATCTTTCTTTCTAACTAATCCATCTTTTTTTCTCACTAATCCATCCATCTTTCTTTCTTTCTTACTGATCTATCTTTCTTTCTATCTTATCTTTCTATCTTATCTTTCTTTCCTTCTAACTAATCTTTCTTTCTTTCTTTCTTTCTTTCTTTCTGACTAATCCATCTTTCTTTCTTTCTTTCTTTCTTTCTTTCTTTCTTTCTTTCTTTCTTTCTTTCTTTCTTTCTTTCTTTCTTTCTACCTAATCTTTCTTTCTACCTAATCTTTCTTTCTAACTAATCCATCTTTCTTTCTTTCTAACTAATCCTTCTTTCTTTTTCTTTCTTTCTTTCTTTCTTTCTTTCTTTCTTTCTTTCTTTCTCTTTCTTTCTTTCTACTTAATCTTTCTTTCTAACTAATCCATCTTTCTTTCTTTCTAACTAATCCTTCTTTCGTTTTCTTTCTTTCTTTCTTTCTTTCTTTCTTTCTTTCTTTCTTTCTTTCTTTCTACCTAATCTTTCTTTCTAACTAATCCATCTTTCTTTCTTTCTTACTGATCTATCTTTCTAACTAATCCATCTTTCTTTATTTCTTTCTTACTGATCTATCTTTCTAACTAATCTATCTTTCTTTCTTTCTAACTAATCTTTCTTTCTTTCTTTCTAACTAATCTTTCTTTCTTTCTTTCTTACTGATCTATCTTTCTAACTAACTAATCTTTCTTTCTAACTAACTAATCTTTCTTTCTAACTAATCTATCTTTCTTTCTTTCTAACTAATCTTTCTTTCTTTCTAACTAATCTATCTTTCTTTCTTTCTTTCTAACTAATCTTTCTTTCTTTCTAACTAATCTTTCTTTCTTTCTTTCTTACTGATCTATCTTTCTAACTAACTAATCTATCTTTCTTTCTTTCTAACTAATCTTTCTTTCTTTCTAACTAATCTATCTTTCTTTCTTTCTAACTAATCTATCTTTCTTTCTAACTAATCCATCTTTCTTTCTTTCTTTCTTACTGATCTATCTTTCTAACTAATCTATCTTTCTTTCTTTCTAACTAATCCATCTTTCTTTCTTTCTTTCTTACTGATCTATCTTTCTAACTAATCCATCTTTCTTTCTTACTTTCTTACTGATCTATCTTTCTAACTAATCCATCTTTCTTTCTTTCTTTCTTAATGATCTATCTTTCTAACTAATCTATCTTTCTTTCTTTCTAACTAATCTTTCTTTCTTTTGAACTAATCTATCTTTCTTTCTTTCTAACTAACCTTTCTTTCTTTCTAACTAATCTTTCTTTCTTTCTTACTGATCTATCTTTCTAACTAACTAATCTTTCTTTCTAACTAATCTATCTTTCTTTCTTTCTAACTAATCTTTCTTTCTTTCTAACTAAAATATCTTTCTTTCTTTCTAACTAATCTTTCTTTCTTTCTAACTAATCTTTCTGTCTTTCTTACTGATCTATCTTTCTAACTAACTAATCTTTCTTTCTAACTAATCTATCTTTCTTTCTTTCTAACTAATCCATCTTTCTTTCTTTCTTTCTTACTGATCTATCTTTCTAACTAATCCATCTTTCTTTCTTTCTTTCTTTCTTACTGATCTATCTTTCTAACTAATCTATCTTTCTTTCTTTCTAACTAATCTTTCTTTCTTTCTAACTAATCTTTCTTTCTTTCTAACTAATCTTTCTTTCTTTCTTTCTTACTGATCTATCTTTCTAACTAACTAATCTTTCTTTCTTTCTAATCTATCTTTCTTTCTTTCTAACTAATCTTTCTTTCTTTCTTTCTAACTAATCTTTCTTTCTAACTAGTCCATCTTTCTTTATTTCTTTCTTACTGATCTATCTTTCTAACTAATCTATCTTTCTTTCTTTCTAACTAATCTTTCTTTCTTTCTAACTAATCTATCTTTCTTTCTTTCTAACTAATCTTTCTTTCTTTCTAACTAATCTTTCTTTCTTTCTTTCTTACTGATCTATCTTTCTAACTAACTAATCTTTCTTTCTTTCTAATCTATCTTTCTTTCTTTCTAACTAATCTTTCTTTCTTTCTTTCTAACTAATATTTCTTTCTAACTAATCTATCTTTCTTTCTTTCTAACTAATCTTTCTTTCTTTCTAACTAATCTATCTTTCTTTCTTTCTAACTAATATTTCTTTCTTTCTAATTAATCTTTCTTTCTTACTTTCTTACTGATCTATCTTTCTAACTAACTAATCTTTCTTTCTTTCGAATCTATCTTTCTTTCTTTCTAACTAATCTTTCTTTCTTTCTAACTAATTATCTTTCTGTCTTTCTTTCTAACTAATCTATCTTTCTTTCTAACTAAGCCATCTTTCTTTTTTCTTTCTTTCTTTCCAACTAATCTCTTTCTTTCTTTCTTTCTTACTGATCTATTTTTCTTTCTTTCTAATTATTTTTCTTTCTTTCTTTATAACTAGTCTTTCTTTCTTTTTACCTAATCTTTATTTCTTTTTCTTTCTTTCTTTCCAACTAATCTCTTTCTTTCTTTCTTACTGATCTATCTATCTTATCTTTCTTTCTTTCTAACTAATCTTTCTTTCTTTCTTTCTAACTGACCCATCCTTCTTTCTAACTAATCCATCTTTCTTTCTTTCTAACTAATCTATCTTTCTTTCTAACTAATCTTTCTTTCTTTCTAACTTTCTCTCTAACTAATCTTTCTTTCTTTCTAACTAATCCATCCTTCTTTCTTTCTTACTAATCCATCTTTCTTTCTAACTAATCCATCTTTTTTCTAACTAATCCATCTTTCTTCCTTTCTAACTAATCTATCTTTCTTTCTTTCTTACTGATCTATCTTTCTTTCTATCTTATCTTTCTATCTTATCTTTCTTTCCTTCTAACTAATCTTTCTTTCTTTCTTTCTTTCTTTCTTTCTTTCTAACTAATCCATCATTCTTTCTTTCTGACTAATCCATCTTTCTTTCTTTCTTTCTTTCTTTCTTTCTTTCTTTCTTTCTTTCTTTCTTTCTTTCTACCTAATCTTTCTTTCTACCTAATCTTTCTTTCTAACTAATCCATCTTTCTTTCTTTCTTTCTTTCTTTCTTTCTCTTTCTTTCTTTCTTTCTTTCTTTCTTTCTTTCTTTCTTTCTACTTAATCTTTCTTTCTAACTAATCCATCTTTCTTTCTTTCTAACTAATCTTTCTTTCTTTTTCTTTCTTTCTTTCTTTCTTTCTTTCTTTCTAACTAATCCATCTTTCTTTATTTCTTTCTTACTGATCTATCTTTCTAACTAATCTATCTTTCTTTCTTTCTAACTAATCTTTCTTTCTTTCTAACTAATCTTTCTTTCTTTCTTTCTTACTGATCTATCTTTCTAACTAACTAATCTTTCTTTCTAACTAACTAATCTTTCTTTCTAACTAATCTATCTTTCTTTCTTTCCAACTAATCTTTCTTTCTTTCTAACTAATCTATCTTTCTTTCTTTCTAACTAATCTTTCTTTCTTTCTAACTAATCTTTCTTTCTTTCTTTCTTACTGATCTATCTTTCTAACTAACTAATCTATCTTTCTTTCTTTCTAACTAATCTTTCTTTCTTTCTAACTAATCTATCTTTCTTTCTTTCTAACTAATCTATCTTTCTTTCTAACTAATCCATCTTTCTTTCTTTCTTTCTTACTGATCTATCTTTCTAACTAATCTATCTTTCTTTCTTTCTAACTAATCCATCTTTCTTTCTTTCTTTCTTACTGATCTATCTTTCTAACTAATCCATCTTTCTTTCTTACTTTCTTACTGATCTATCTTTCTAACTAATCCATCTTTCTTTCTTTCTTTCTTAATGATCTATCTTTCTAACTAATCTATCTTTCTTTCTTTCTAACTAATCTTTCTTTCTTTTGAACTAATCTATCTTTCTTTCTTTCTAACTAACCTTTCTTTCTTTCTAACTAATCTTTCTTTCTTTCTTTCTTACTGATCTATCTTTCTAACTATCTAATCTTTCTTTCTTTCTAACTAAAATATCTTTCTTTCTTTCTAACTAATCTTTCTTTCTTTCTTTCTTTCTAACTAATCTTTCTTTCTAACTAATCTATCTTTCTTTCTTTCTAACTCATCTTTCTTTCTTTCTAACTAATCTATCTTTCTTTCTTTCTAACTAATCTTTCTTTCTTTCTAACTAATCTTTCTTTCTTACTTTCTTACTGATCTATCTTTCTAACTAACTAATCTTTCTTTCTTTCGAATCTATCTTTCTTTCTTTCTAACTAATCTTTCTTTCTTTCTAACTAATTATCTTTCTTTCTTTCTTTCTAACTAATCTATCTTTCTTTCTAACTAATCCATCTTTCTTTTTTCTTTCTCTCTTTCCAACTAATCTCTTTCTTTCTTTCTTTCTTACTGATCTATTTTTCTTTCTTTCTAATTATTTTTCTTTCTTTCTTTATAACTAGTCTTTATTTCTTTTTACCTAATCTTTATTTCTTTTTCTTTCTTTCTTTCCAACTAATCTCTTTCTTTCTTTCTTTCTTACTGATCTATCTATCTTATCTTTCTTTCTTTCTAACTAATCTTTCTTTCTTTCTTTCTTTCTTTCTAACTAACCCATCCTTCTTTCTAACTAATCCATCTTTCTTTCTTTCTAACTAATCTATCTTTCTAACTAATCTTTCTTTCTTTCTAACTTTCTCTCTAACTAATCTTTCTTTCTTTCTAACTAATCCATCCTTCTTTCTTTCTTACTAATCCATCTTTCTTTCTAACTAATCCATCTTTTTTCTAACTAATCCATCTTTCTTCCTTTCTAACTAATCTATCTTTCTTTCTTTCTTACTGATCTATCTTTCTTTCTATCTTATCTTTCTATCTTATCTTTCTTTCCTTCTAACTAATCTTTCTTTCTTTCTTTCTTTCTTTCTAACTAATCCATCATTCTTTCTTTCTGACTAATCCATCTTTCTTTCTTTCTTTCTTTCTTTCTTTCTTTCTTTCTTTCTTTCTTTCTACCTAATCTTTCTTTCTACCTAATCTTTCTTTCTAACTAATCCATCTTTCTTTCTTTCTTACTAATCCTTCTTTCTTTTTCTTTCTTTTTCTTTCTCTTTCTTTCTTTCTTTCTTTCTTTCTTTCTTTCTTTCTTTCTTTCTACTTAATCTTTCTTTCTAACTAATCCATCTTTCTTTCTTTCTAACTAATCCTTCTTTCTTTTTCTTTCTTTCTTTCTTTCTTTCTTTCTTTCTTTCTTTCTTTCTTTCTTTCTACCTAATCTTTCTTTCTACCTAATCTTTCTTTCTAACTAATCCATCTTTCTTTCTTTCTAACTAATCTTTCTTTCTTTCTTTCTTTCTTTCTTTCTTACTGATCTATCTTTCTAACTAACTAATCTTTCTTTCTTTCTAACTAATCTTTCTTTCTTTTGTAACTAATCCTTCTTTCTTTCTAACTAATTTTTCTTTCTTTCTTTCTAACTAATCTTTCTTTCTTTCTTACTGATCTATCTTTCTTTCTAACTGATCATCTTTTCTTTCTTTCTTTCTTTCTTTCTTTCTTTCTTTCTTTCTTTCTTTCTAACTAATTTTCTTTCTTTCTTTCTAACTAATCTTTCTTTCTTTCTAACTAATCTTTCTTTCTTTCTAACTAATCTATCTTTCTTTCTTTCTGACTAATCTTTCTTTTTTCTTTCTAACTAATCTTTCTTTCTTTCTTTCTAACTAATCTTTCTTTTTTCTTTCTAACTAATTATCTTTCTTTCTTTCTTTATAATTAATCTATCTTTCTTTTTTCTTTCTTTCTTTCCAACTAATGTCTTTCTTTCTTTCTTTCTTTCTTACTGATCTATCTTTCTTTCTATCTTATCTTTCTTTTTTTCTAACTAATCTTTCTTTCTTTCTTTTTACCTAATCTTTCTTTATTTTTACCTAATCTTTCTTTCTTTTTACCTAATCTTTCTTTCTTTTTTCTTTCTTTCTTTCCAACTAATCTTTCTTTCTTCTTTCTTACTGATCTATCTTTCTTTCTATCTTATCTTTCTTTCTGTCTTTCTAACTAATCTTTCTTTACTTCTTTCTAACTAATCTTTTCTTTCTTTCTAACTAATCTTTCTTTCATTCTTTCTAACTAATCCATCCTTCTTTCTTTCTGACTAATCCATCTTTCTTTCTAACTAATCAATCTTTCTTTCTTTCTAACTAATCTTTCTTTCTTTCTAACTAATCTATCTTTCTTTCTTTCTAACTAATCTATCTTTCTTTCTAACTAATCCATCTTTCTTTCTTTCTTTCTTACTGATCTATCTTTCTAACTAATCTATCTTTCTTTCTAACTAATCTTTCTTTCTAACTAATCTTTCTTTCTTTCTTTCTAACTAATCTTTCTTTCTTTCTAACTAATCTATCTTTCTTTCTTTCTTTCTTACTGATCTATCTTTCTAACTAATCTATCTTTCTTTCTAACTAATCTTTCTTTCTAACTAATCTATCTTTCTTTCTTTCTAACTAATCTTTCTTTCTTTCTAACTAATCCATCTTTCTTTCTTTCTTTCTTACTGATCTATCTTTCTAACTAATCTATCTTTCTTTCTAACTAATCTTTCTTTCTAACTAATCTATCTTTCTTTCTTTCTAACTAATCTTTCTTTCTTTCTAACTAATCTATCTTTCTTTCTTTCTTTCTAACTAATCTTTCTTTCTTTCTTACTGATCTATCTTTCTAACTAACTAATCTTTCTTTCTAACTAATCTATCTTTCTTTCTTTCTAACTAATCCATCTTTCTTTCTTTCTTTCTTTCTTACTGATCTATCTTTCTAACTAATCCATCTTTCTTTCTTTCTTTCTTACTGATCTATCTTTCTAACTAATCTATCTTTCTTTCTTTCTAACTAATCTTTCTTTCTTTCTAACTAATCTTTCTTTCTTTCTTTCTTACTGATCTATCTTTCTAACTAACTAATCTTTCTTTCTTTCTAATCTATCTTTCTTTCTTTCTAACTAATCTTTCTTTCTTTCTAAATAATCTTTCTTTTTTTCTTTCTAACTAATCTTTCTTTCTAACTAATCCATCTTTCTTTCTTTCTTTCTTTCTTTCTTTCTTACTGATCTATCTTTCTAACTAATCTATCTTTCTTTCTTTCTAACTAATCTTTCTTTCTAACTAATCTATCTTTCTTTCTTTCTAACTAATCTTTCTTTCTTTCTAACTAATCTTTCTTTCTTACTTTCTTACTGATCTATCTTTCTAACTAACTAATCTTTCTTTCTAATCTATCTTTCTTTCTTTCTAACTAATCTTTCTTTCTTTCTTTCTAAATAATCTTTCTTTTTTTCTTTCTAACTAATCTTTCTTTCTAACTAATCTTTCTTTCTTTCTAACTAATTATCTTTCTTTCTTTCTTTCTAACTAATCTATCTTTCTTTCTAACTAATCCATCTTTCTTTTTTCTTTCTTTCTTTCCAACTAATCTCTTTCTTTCTTTCTTTCTTACTGATCTATTTTTCTTTCTTTCTAATTATTTTTCTTTCTTTCTTTATAACTAGTCTTTCTTTCTTTTTACCTAATCTTTCTTTCTTTTTCTTTCTTTCTCTCCAACTAATCTCTTTCTTTCTTTCTATCTTTCTTTCTTACTGATCTATCTATCTTATCTTTCTTTCTTTCTAACTAATCTTTCTTTCTTTCTTTCTAACTAACCCATCCTTCTTTCTAACTAATCCATCTTTCTTTCTTTCTAACTAATCTATCTTTCTTTCTAACTAATCTTTCTTTCTTTCTAACTTTCTTTCTAACTAATCTTTCTTTCTTTCTAACTAATCCATCCTTCTTTCTTTCTTACTAATCTATCTTTCTTTCTAACTAATCCATCTTTTTTTCTCACTAATCCATCCATCTTTCTTTCTTTCTTACTGATCTATCTTTCTTTCTATCTTATCTTTCTATCTTATCTTTCTTTCCTTCTAACTAATCTTTCTTTCTTTCTTTCTTTCTTTCTTTCTGACTAATCCATCTTTCTTTCTTTCTTTCTTTCTTTCTTTCTTTCTTTCTTTCTTTCTTTCTTTCTACCTAATCTTTCTTTCTAACTAATCCATCTTTCTTTCTTTCTAACTAATCCTTCTTTCTTTTTCTTTCTTTCTTTCTTTCTTTCTTTCTTTCTTTCTCTTTCTTTCTTTCTACTTAATCTTTCTTTCTAACTAATCCATCTTTCTTTCTTTCTAACTAATCCTTCTTTCGTTTTCTTTCTTTCTTTCTTTCTTTCTTTCTTTCTTTCTTTCTTTCTTTCTTTCTTTCTTTCTACCTAATCTTTCTTTCTAACTAATCCATCTTTCTTTCTTTCTTACTGATCTATCTTTCTAACTAATCCATCTTTCTTTATTTCTTTCTTACTGATCTATCTTTCTAACTAATCTATCTTTCTTTCTTTCTAACTAATCTTTCTTTCTTTCTTTCTAACTAATCTTTCTTTCTTTCTTTCTTACTGATCTATCTTTCTAACTAACTAATCTTTCTTTCTAACTAACTAACTAATCTTTCTTTCTAACTAATCTATCTTTCTTTCTTTCTAACTAATCTTTCTTTCTTTCTAACTAATCTATCTTTCTTTCTTTCTTTCTAACTAATCTTTCTTTCTTTCTAACTAATCTTTCTTTCTTTCTTTCTTACTGATCTATCTTTCTAACTAACTAATCTATCTTTCTTTCTTTCTAACTAATCTTTCTTTCTTTCTAACTAATCTATCTTTCTTTCTTTCTAACTAATCTATCTTTCTTTCTAACTAATCCATCTTTCTTTCTTTCTTTCTTACTGATCTATCTTTCTAACTAATCTATCTTTCTTTCTTTCTAACTAATCCATCTTTCTTTCTTTCTTTCTTACTGATCTATCTTTCTAACTAATCCATCTTTCTTTCTTACTTTCTTACTGATCTATCTTTCTAACTAATCCATCTTTCTTTCTTTCTTTCTTAATGATCTATCTTTCTAACTAATCTATCTTTCTTTCTTTCTAACTAATCTTTCTTTCTTTTGAACTAATCTATCTTTCTTTCTTTCTAACTAACCTTTCTTTCTTTCTAACTAATCTTTCTTTCTTTCTTACTGATCTATCTTTCTAACTAACTAATCTTTCTTTCTAACTAATCTATCTTTCTTTCTTTCTAACTAATCTTTCTTTCTTTCTAACTAAAATATCTTTCTTTCTTTCTAACTAATCTTTCTTTCTTTCTAACTAATCTTTCTGTCTTTCTTACTGATCTATCTTTCTAACTAACTAATCTTTCTTTCTAACTAATCTATCTTTCTTTCTTTCTAACTAATCCATCTTTCTTTCTTTCTTTCTTACTGATCTATCTTTCTAACTAATCCATCTTTCTTTCTTTCTTTCTTTCTTACTGATCTATCTTTCTAACTAATCTATCTTTCTTTCTTTCTAACTAATCTTTCTTTCTTTCTAACTAATCTTTCTTTCTTTCTAACTAATCTTTCTTTCTTTCTTTCTTACTGATCTATCTTTCTAACTAACTAATCTTTCTTTCTTTCTAATCTATCTTTCTTTCTTTCTAACTAATCTTTCTTTCTTTCTTTCTAACTAATCTTTCTTTCTAACTAGTCCATCTTTCTTTCTTTCTTTCTTACTGATCTATCTTTCTAACTAATCTATCTTTCTTTCTTTCTAACTAATCTTTCTTTCTTTCTAACTAATCTATCTTTCTTTCTTTCTAACTAATCTTTCTTTCTTTCTAACTAATCTTTCTTTCTTTCTTTCTTACTGATCTATCTTTCTAACTAACTAATCTTTCTTTCTTTCTAATCTATCTTTCTTTCTTTCTAACTAATCTTTCTTTCTTTCTTTCTAACTAATATTTCTTTCTAACTAATCTATCTTTCTTTCTTTCTAACTAATCTTTCTTTCTTTCTAACTAATCTATCTTTCTTTCTTTCTAACTAATATTTCTTTCTTTCTAATTAATCTTTCTTTCTTACTTTCTTACTGATCTATCTTTCTAACTAACTAATCTTTCTTTCTTTCGAATCTATCTTTCTTTCTTTCTAACTAATCTTTCTTTCTTTCTAACTAATTATCTTTCTGTCTTTCTTTCTAACTAATCTATCTTTCTTTCTAACTAAGCCATCTTTCTTTTTTCTTTCTTTCTTTCCAACTAATCTCTTTCTTTCTTTCTTTCTTACTGATCTATTTTTCTTTCTTTCTAATTATTTTTCTTTCTTTCTTTATAACTAGTCTTTCTTTCTTTTTACCTAATCTTTATTTCTTTTTCTTTCTTTCTTTCCAACTAATCTCTTTCTTTCTTTCTTACTGATCTATCTATCTTATCTTTCTTTCTTTCTAACTAATCTTTCTTTCTTTCTTTCTAACTAACCCATCCTTCTTTCTAACTAATCCATCTTTCTTTCTTTCTAACTAATCTATCTTTCTTTCTAACTAATCTTTCTTTCTTTCTAACTTTCTCTCTAACTAATCTTTCTTTCTTTCTAACTAATCCATCCTTCTTTCTTTCTTACTAATCCATCTTTCTTTCTAACTAATCCATCTTTTTTCTAACTAATCCATCTTTCTTCCTTTCTAACTAATCTATCTTTCTTTCTTTCTTACTGATCTATCTTTCTTTCTATCTTATCTTTCTATCTTATCTTTCTTTCCTTCTAACTAATCTTTCTTTCTTTCTTTCTTTCTTTCTTTCTTTCTAACTAATCCATCATTCTTTCTTTCTGACTAATCCATCTTTCTTTCTTTCTTTCTTTCTTTCTTTCTTTCTTTCTTTCTTTCTACCTAATCTTTCTTTCTACCTAATCTTTCTTTCTAACTAATCCATCTTTCTTTCTTTCTTTCTTTCTCTTTCTTTCTTTCTTTCTTTCTTTCTTTCTTTCTACTTAATCTTTCTTTCTAACTAATCCATCTTTCTTTCTTTCTAACTAATCTTTCTTTCTTTTTCTTTCTTTCTTTCTTTCTTTCTTTCTTTCTAACTAATCCATCTTTCTTTATTTCTTTCTTACTGATCTATCTTTCTAACTAATCTATCTTTCTTTCTTTCTAACTAATCTTTCTTTCTTTCTAACTAATCTTTCTTTCTTTCTTTCTTACTGATCTATCTTTCTAACTAACTAATCTTTCTTTCTATCTAACTAATCTTTCTTTCTAACTAATCTATCTTTCTTTCTTTCCAACTAATCTTTCTTTCTTTCTAACTAATCTATCTTTCTTTCTTTCTAACTAATCTTTCTTTCTTTCTAACTAATCTTTCTTTCTTTCTTTCTTACTGATCTATCTTTCTAACTAACTAATCTATCTTTCTTTCTTTCTAACTAATCTTTCTTTCTTTCTAACTAATCTATCTTTCTTTCTTTCTAACTAATCTATCTTTCTTTCTAACTAATCCATCTTTCTTTCTTTCTTTCTTACTGATCTATCTTTCTAACTAATCTATCTTTCTTTCTTTCTAACTAATCCATCTTTCTTTCTTTCTTTCTTACTGATCTATCTTTCTAACTAATCCATCTTTCTTTCTTACTTTCTTACTGATCTATCTTTCTAACTAATCCATCTTTCTTTCTTTCTTTCTTAATGATCTATCTTTCTAACTAATCTATCTTTCTTTCTTTCTAACTAATCTTTCTTTCTTTTGAACTAATCTATCTTTCTTTCTTTCTAACTAACCTTTCTTTCTTTCTAACTAATCTTTCTTTCTTTCTTTCTTACTGATCTATCTTTCTAACTATCTAATCTTTCTTTCTTTCTAACTAAAATATCTTTCTTTCTTTCTAACTAATCTTTCTTTCTTTCTTTCTTTCTAACTAATCTTTCTTTCTAACTAATCTATCTTTCTTTCTTTCTAACTCATCTTTCTTTCTTTCTAACTAATCTATCTTTCTTTCTTTCTAACTAATCTTTCTTTCTTTCTAACTAATCTTTCTTTCTTACTTTCTTACTGATCTATCTTTCTAACTAACTAATCTTTCTTTCTTTCGAATCTATCTTTCTTTCTTTCTAACTAATCTTTCTTTCTTTCTAACTAATTATCTTTCTTTCTTTCTTTCTAACTAATCTATCTTTCTTTCTAACTAATCCATCTTTCTTTTTTCTTTCTCTCTTTCCAACTAATCTCTTTCTTTCTTTCTTTCTTACTGATCTATTTTTCTTTCTTTCTAATTATTTTTCTTTCTTTCTTTATAACTAGTCTTTATTTCTTTTTACCTAATCTTTATTTCTTTTTCTTTCTTTCTTTCCAACTAATCTCTTTCTTTCTTTCTTTCTTACTGATCTATCTATCTTATCTTTCTTTCTTTCTAACTAATCTTTCTTTCTTTCTTTCTTTCTAACTAACCCATCCTTCTTTCTAACTAATCCATCTTTCTTTCTTTCTAACTAATCTATCTTTCTAACTAATCTTTCTTTCTTTCTAACTTTCTCTCTAACTAATCTTTCTTTCTTTCTAACTAATCCATCCTTCTTTCTTTCTTACTAATCCATCTTTCTTTCTAACTAATCCATCTTTTTTCTAACTAATCCATCTTTCTTCCTTTCTAACTAATCTATCTTTCTTTCTTTCTTACTGATCTATCTTTCTTTCTATCTTATCTTTCTATCTTATCTTTCTTTCCTTCTAACTAATCTTTCTTTCTTTCTTTCTTTCTTTCTAACTAATCCATCATTCTTTCTTTCTGACTAATCCATCTTTCTTTCTTTCTTTCTTTCTTTCTTTCTTTCTTTCTTTCTTTCTTTCTACCTAATCTTTCTTTCTACCTAATCTTTCTTTCTAACTAATCCATCTTTCTTTCTTTCTTACTAATCCTTCTTTCTTTTTCTTTCTTTCTTTCTTTCTCTTTCTTTCTTTCTTTCTTTCTTTCTTTCTTTCTTTCTTTCTACTTAATCTTTCTTTCTAACTAATCCATCTTTCTTTCTTTCTAACTAATCCTTCTTTCTTTTTCTTTCTTTCTTTCTTTCTTTCTTTCTTTCTTTCTTTCTTTCTACCTAATCTTTCTTTCTACCTAATCTTTCTTTCTAACTAATCCATCTTTCTTTCTTTCTAACTAATCTTTCTTTCTTTCTTTCTTTCTTTCTTTCTTACTGATCTATCTTTCTAACTAACTAATCTTTCTTTCTTTCTAACTAATCTTTCTTTCTTTTGTAACTAATCCTTCTTTCTTTCTAACTAATTTTTCTTTCTTTCTTTCTAACTAATCTTTCTTTCTTTCTTACTGATCTATCTTTCTTTCTAACTGATCATCTTTTCTTTCTTTCTTTCTTTCTTTCTTTCTTTCTTTCTTTCTAACTAATTTTCTTTCTTTCTTTCTAACTAATCTTTCTTTCTTTCTAACTAATCTTTCTTTCTTTCTAACTAATCTATCTTTCTTTCTTTCTGACTAATCTTTCTTTTTTCTTTCTAACTAATCTTTCTTTCTTTCTTTCTAACTAATCTTTCTTTTTTCTTTCTAACTAATTATCTTTCTTTCTTTCTTTATAATTAATCTATCTTTCTTTTTTCTTTCTTTCTTTCCAACTAATGTCTTTCTTTCTTTCTTTCTTTCTTACTGATCTATCTTTCTTTCTATCTTATCTTTCTTTTTTTCTAACTAATCTTTCTTTCTTTCTTTTTACCTAATCTTTCTTTATTTTTACCTAATCTTTCTTTCTTTTTACCTAATCTTTCTTTCTTTTTTCTTTCTTTCTTTCCAACTAATCTTTCTTTCTTCTTTCTTACTGATCTATCTTTCTTTCTATCTTATCTTTCTTTCTGTCTTTCTAACTAATCTTTCTTTACTTCTTTCTAACTAATCTTTTCTTTCTTTCTAACTAATCTTTCTTTCATTCTTTCTAACTAATCCATCCTTCTTTCTTTCTGACTAATCCATCTTTCTTTCTAACTAATCAATCTTTCTTTCTTTCTAACTAATCTTTCTTTCTTCTTTCTTTCTTTCTAACTAATCTTTCTTTCATTCTTTCTAACTAATCTTTCTTCTTTCTTTCTAACTAAACTTTCTTCTTTTTTTCTAACTAATCCATCTATCAAACTTCAAACTATTTTAAACTTCTTCAAACTCTCTGGTCTGGCTTTTTCAAGCCAACTTAAAGTTTGTCTCATCAAACTTTTTTCTAGTTATCATTATTGTCATTTTCGTACATTAATCTATACTTTCTGCAAAACTGCTTTGAGATTATGCTTAATGTGGAAAGCACTATAGAAATAAAAATGACGTGACTTTTACGTTACGATTTATGTGCAAACAATATCCAAGTTAAATAAACATCACCATATATTATTTTGAGAGCCTTGCACAAAACGTCAAAAACTTACTTGCTCCTCGGCCATCCCGTCTCCTCCGCGTGTGTGCAGCATCTCTGCCTCGAGCATCGGTGTGTGTCGCAGGTGTGAGGACCTCGGGTGTGGGGGAGGGGGACGGGATAGTCGCGGTGGGGACTCGAACCCTCAGGTTCTGTGTGATGTGTCAGCCATTACTGACACTCACTCGGCGCACTGTATAGCTAGGCCATAGCTATTTATTACCCGCGCTTTTTTTTTTTTTTTGCGGTTTTAGTTTTCTTTAAAAAAATTATGTATGAACATATAAGCTCTGATAATATAGTGTATAGGCCTATATGCTGTTATAAAAGAAATACACTTTCCGCTCAAATTTAGATATAATAATTTTAAGTACAAATAAAATGACAGAATGTATGTAAAAAGACATTTATATTAAATTTAATATTAAAAAACGACACATGAATAAATGGAACTATTAAACAACTCACAAAAAGATTGACATTCATAAAAAAATTACTATTACAAGACCTTAATTGTAATCAGTATAATTGTAAAACAGATATTATTTTTACTCTCTGACAGGAGATAAAATAAATAAAATAGGTTTGAAAGAAGTGAGGCTTGTCTTAAGAAAGACACAACTATGTATATGAGGCCTCCACACAAGGCCCGCCAGCTTCTTGGTTCTTGGATGGTTTCTTGCAATTAAACTGGTGAAACCATTTCAAGACTGTGGTGTCATAGATCCAAGAACCTGCTTGTTTCAAACTATTTAAACACTACACCAAGAGCAGCTTAAGTCGTAGCTAACAATTAAATTGAGATGAAACTACATACAATAACTCCTAACTTAGAAATAAAAGTGTTTTGTGGACATTTACGTTTGCATATGTACTGGATGTACATGTACGTGCATATATCCATACACTGGTATGTGTTAGACTAGTGATTATGATATAGTGCTCATCATTTCCAGGATTGGAGTTCACCTTGTCAGAGTAGCCATAATGATTTGCCACCTGTTGTCACCAACATTTGGAACCATAGAGGTCAATGTGCTGCTATTAGGGTTATGGAGCTGGTCCGAGAGGTACTGGTCAGGGTTAGGGTTAGGGAGCTTGTCCAAGAGGTACTGGTCAGGGTTAGGGTTAGGGAGCTGGTCCGAGAGGTACTGGTCAGGGTTAGGGTTAGGGAGCTGGTCCGAGAGGTACTGGTCAGGGTTAGGGTTAGGGAGCTGGTCCGAGAGGTACTGGTCAGGGTTAGGGTTAGGGAGCTGGTCTGAGAGGTACTGGTCAGGGTTAGGGTTAGGAAGCTGGTCCGAGAGGTACTGGTCAGGGTTAGGGTTAGGGAGCTGGTCCGAGAGGTACTGGTCAGGGTTAGGGTTAGGGAGCTGGTCTGAGAGGTACTGGTCAGGGTTAGGGTTAGGGAGCTGGTCCGAGAGGTACTGGTCCACCACGTTCAGATGCTGATAGCCTTTCTACTGCACACCATGCTGGCTCTACTAACTGCTCTAACATGCCTATTGGTGATGATCAGTCCTCCACTGTGGCCTTTAGCTGTTCCTGCAGTGCCAGTGTCCTGGAGCGCACACGCTGGCACATGCTTACATCAGCAATTACAGGGGCATTAGCCATGTTTTTAGCCAGCGATCGTTGCCCCGCTTCTACTTTATTAGCAGCACATCTTGATGCTGGATCAGTAGATTATTTCTGAACTTTTGATCATCTGTTTCTCTCACACTCTGTCCTGTTCACTTCAGCTTCATGAAAAGAGATGTATCTGGCCCCATTCTCCCACAGTGAGCTCTCTCCTTTAGGTCCTGCGTAAGCAATATCAGCCACTCTCTGTTGTCTCACAGCATCCAGTAGAGCACAGGGTATTGGAAGATTACTGATACACTGATGTATGATGAGGGTATAATGTGCTGCTCTGTTAGCCTAGCGGGTAGCATTTACAAGATAATAAAGTCATGAAACATTTATATAAAAATAGTGTGTTAGTAGTTCACTTTTAAGGCTTTTGAGAGAGCTTTGTAGAATATCTGTAGTTTTCAAATATCACACCATTTGTGCAAAGAATTTACAAAAACAAATGACCAAAATCTGTTGAATCCCATTTGTATAGTCATATATTAAAAAGAAAGCCAGAAGATTTGAAATAACAGCAGCTGCCAATTTTAGAAACAAAGATGTATATTGTCAGGGCCTGTTATTTTTTTTATTTATTTTTTTCAAGCTTATTAGTGATCTGTTGAAAGTAAACTCTGAATTGTGTTTAATGTATGCAGAAAGGCTCTGCCAGAAGGCTATCCCAGAGTGGAAAAACTGTATTATCATTTACTGATCATGATTTAATTGTATTATAATTAAATGATAATTATATATTAGAGTAATTATATAATAATGTATTATAATTAAATTAACAAAATCACTTTTAAGTGTTTTTAACCTAAACTGACAATTAATTGATTTAGATTTTGTAGATAATCCCCTCCCATACAACAGTCCACGCAGAAGCAAGACTGCAACACCTGGAGTTGGTCAATCAATCCGATCACACTAAATGCGTCTCTATAGCACTCGTTGTGTTTATCGTGCAATTTATACGCGAAAATGAGTTTTTACGTGCATATGATACGCATGGGTAGGTTTAGTGTCGGGTGCGTGTGTATTATACGTTTCGGTAGGATTAGTGGTGTGGTGCGTGTGTATTACAGGCTATAAAGTGCGTATCAAATGCACGCGAAAACTGCGTATCATATGCACGTAAAAACTCATTTTTGCGTATAAATTGCACGATAAACACAACGCGTGCTATAGAGACGCATTTTCATGAGATCATGAGTAATATGAATATAGACAGAACCATGAATAATTACATAAATGGCATTTTAAACAGATATGTCATTCGATGCCTTATCAGGAAATGTAACAAAGAATTTGTTAAATAAATAAAAAATTCCTATTTGTGGCTCAGGCTATCCAGAATTTTCATTCTAGTGCATCAACAACAGTAAATTTATTTAACTCTGTTTATTTTATAAAGTAATATAAAGTATAAATAAAGTATATACTTTATATATATATGTACTTTAGTAAAGACAAAGTTTAAAATAGATTCCCAAATTTAAATTTTATCATTGACCAATACTGGCGCTTGGCGCTAGAGAGTGCAGCACTTTTCCAGAACAATGTGACTCGTGGGGACGGCAATATTCTGTGTGACCACCAGGGGCGCATAGATATACACTAACACAGATTTTTGTCTTGAAAATGGTCATCATGAGGACTTAAAAAAAAACTACATGGGGCGTGTCCAAACACTGTTTGGGAGGTGCTAGTAGGGCTTTGCCGGTGGGGACCTCAATTTAGGTCCCCATGGTGACACGAGTCCCCACGAGTCTGTGTGCATTCAGGTTGAAGTCCCCACCGGGATAGAGAAACACAAACACACACACACACACACACACACACAAACACACACACACACACACGCACGCACGCACGCACGCACGCACGCACGCACGCACGCACGCACGCACGCACGCACGCACGCACGCACGCACGCGAAGGACTTCCAACAACGATCTGACAATGAGAGTACAAAACTGTGGTATAAATAGGGGATTGAATGAGCTGCAGCTGGTGAGTGGATACTGATCAGCTGGAGCACTGATCAGCTAGATCGCTGATCAGCAGAACGGAGTGGTAACGCCCACTCACACACACACAGATAACAACAGAAACACGAGACAAGAAGGAATCAATGAATTTATGAACCGTGACATGTACTAGGTCCTTGAATATTGATTTTGCAAGATAAGGTGTGTTAGATAAGATTTAATATCTTTGCACGCACTGAATCTATTGCTATCTTCTGTGATCTCCTTTGTGTGTTTGATAGGCATAACTTGTGGATGTCACAATTACTTCACAAGAAATTTGTTTCACAACAGGTTTGTCATAAATGGAAATGATGGATTTCTTTAAAGATTAATGCAGAGGCTGTTTAAGTGAGGACAACAAAAAGTTTTTGAAACTTGTTTTAAATGTTCGTTGTGAATCCATTGTTCAAAAAAAAAAAACACTTGGCATGTTTGGTTCAATTAAAACGACCCTGGTTCGATTGCTCTGTTAGTGCGGTTTATTTGAATAATCGTAAACACTGCCATCCAAACCCCGGTGCCACCAAACAAGCGGACCGAGACCGCTGAAAAGATGGGTCTTATTCCTCTTCCAAACGAACTCTGGTGCGGTTTGAATGAAACATGAACGCAACACAGATCAAAGACATGTAAACGTACCAAATACAGGACATAATGCCACAAGATCCGACCCTAAAAAGGACAGAATCCTCAAGCATAACTGTTTTTTTCTCGTCATAGTCGTGATGTTACCCATCACAGTTCGGTACAGGTATCAGAACCGCTTCTCGTCACAGCAGATCTTTTGATAAGATCACAGCAGATCAGATGTTTGTGACGGAGGGATTCCTGCCGCTTTTTTGACTCTTACACATTTTTCTCAAAATCCTATTATATGCAAGCTACGCACACACAAGGAGCGCATTTATCCCAGCACACAGCATGGTTTTGGATGTTTGGTAAGTTCCGATGCGAAACATACGTAATACAGTTTTTTACAATCACTTTGCTACTATTTTCAGAACCTTGATGTCATTTTTCAAAACTCTAGACACAAAACTCAAAACGGTTATCACTTGTAACACAGGTTGTCTAATGTTCAAAACATTGCATTGTGCATTCACATCTTTAAAGAAATCTTGCACTTGCGCAATCATTGGTTCAAAAAACAAATTTACTGTGAAATACCATTGAAACACAACTATAGATCACCCACACACAAGCAACCGATAGTTTCACTCTGTCATTGTTCGTACAATCATTAACTATTGTAGAACAAAATAGGTGATACAGGTTTCATTATGGTACTACATGTACAGTAAATACCTCTGTTACTGTAAAGTACTGCAGTTGTAGAGAGAATACAGACAAAGTGGAATCATTGAACAAAGTTTGTAATATATTGATGCAAAACACTACAGTACAATCACAACATTGGTTTATTTTAATCAAAGCAAAAATACAGTAATTAGCTATGAAATAGAAAAGAAAAGACAGTACTGTAAACCATCAAATGCAATGAAATAGAAAAGAAAAGACAGTACTGTAAACCATCAAATGCAGTGTTCCTCAACTTGCTTGCACTGTAAGAAATAAAACAGCAGTGATTACTGTACTTCTACATTGTCATCAACTCTGTGTTGTGGATTTGGCCACAGGTTCTCATCTACATCACAATGGATGTTTTCATTAGCCAAACATCTTGGAAAAAACCTTCGGGCATGGCGAATCCAGGCCTGACACTGGTCTGCTGTGATGTCATTGCAGGCGTCATCCATGGCCTGGAGAAGAGTGACTTGTTCATGAGGGTGCCTATCATGAACCTTCCATCTCCATGCGGAGAAAAATTCCTCAATCGGGTTAAGGAAGGGGGAGTATGGGGGTAAATACAGGGTGGTAAATTGTGCATGGGCCTGAAACCATGCTTGCACCACATTAGCATGATGGAACCTGACATTGTCCCAGACAATGACATAGGTCACACCTTCAGCTCTACAAACCTGTTCGAGCTCATCAAGAAAGGTGACAAGGAGAGCTGCATTATATGGTCCAATATGAGGTCTGCGTCCCACCACACCATCTTCTGATATAGCCGCACACATGGTAATGTTGGCCCCACGTTGTCCAGGTACTTGGATGGTTGCCCGCTGGCCAATGAAATTCCGACCTCTCCTCCTTGTCTTGGCCAGATTAAAACCTGCCTCATCCAAATATATGAATTTGTGATGGTCGTCATCAGCATCCAGCTCCATCACCCTCTAAAAATACATTTTGGAAAGAGATTTAGAGATTACCGTACAATGTAGAATGTTTGGGAATGTTTTTAGAACAGCCGTCTTGAAACTGAACTTACCTGAACATACTCAGTCCTTATTTGTTTCACTCTGTCTGCATTTCTTTCGAAAGGCACATGGTATAGTTGTTTTATAGATACCTGGTGCCTTTTCAGTATGCGTGCAATAGTCGGCAAACTTATGGATCCCACATTGTTGAACATGTCTTCATTGTCCAAGATATGCTGGCGAATTTCTGTAAGGCGAATATCATTTCTGGTCCGAACCAAATCGACCACAGCCTGCTCTTGCTGGTCAGTTAGAATTTTGCCTCTGCCTCCACTATTTTGCCTAGTCACAATTCTACAGGGAACATTAGAGTAAGAAGACACTTGGTCACATCACCTATTCTGTGATACACATTGGTATGCAGTCATTTGACAATTGAGAGTAGCATAATGTTTAGTGCATGCTGATAACTTACCGGTTCTCATTGTGGAAAGTTCTGATTATTGAGGCCACGGTTGACCTTCTCAGGTTTGGTTGTATCATTGTAGCCGCCTCAGTCATTGTCATGCCATGATTTATGACATGGTCTACAACTATTGCCCGAATTTCATTGGACACTCTATGCTGTTGCTGCCGCTGTCTTGGTCCGTGGCCTTGTCCTCTACCACGTTCCCCCACATCTCTCAAACGAGGCCCACGACCACCTCTCAGAAGGGGTGCCTGTCCTCTACCACGTTCCCCCACACCTCTCAAACGAGGCCCACGACCACCTCTCAGAAGGGCTGCCTGTCCCCTACCATTCCTTTGACCAACACGTCTTCCTCGTCTTCCTCCCACCACTGCTTGACCTCCATTGTGACCTGGATCACCTGCTGGCTCCATGTTACGTATCACTATGCTCTTGCAATTGGATCCCAATCAACTCTTTATATACTCATTCCACAATGTGCCCTCAATCATCAGTAACGAGTTGGCAGAATTGGACAAGCAATTCCAAGGGCCTGCATCTCTACAGTGCAGTACTGTCAATACTTTAAATAGTCTGAAAAGGTGGTACAGTATTTGGGACCATAGACACAGTGTCTGATGAAGCATTACAGTATGATATAAAATATTAGGCTACATCCATGGATATTGTAGTCTAATTGGTTCATGCTCCACGCTAATTGGTGACAATGAATCTCGTTATCTTGAAACTTTCATGATTTACTGTAAACATGGAAGATTGTTTGTCTGTTTCCATACAACTATGCATTAAGAGTAATGCAACAGTTACTTATCATTTTGAGCAGTTGTATCAATTGATAGTTAGATCAGTGTAAGGAAATGAATAGACATTCATTTGAAATGTAATGTGTGAATTGCCTTTTGAAATAGTAGTACTTTGATGTTAAGTTGTGTCATATTGAACAAGTGATTTTTGTTGAATGAACAAATGATCTAAGTTTTATGTGTATTGTATCCAAACAATTGAGAAAATGGTTAGAGTTTTGAAAAATGTGCATTTTGATAATTGGTTGTGAGTTTTGTGTCTAGAGTTGTGAAAAATGACATCAAGGTTCTGAAAATAGTAGCAAAGTGATTGTAAAAAACTGTAATAGCCGACCAATCAGGTTGTGAACATATCCCTATGCCTTTAGGTTCGGTATCTTTAGGTTCTGTGTTAAAACACCTGTGTGACCAAGACTACACTTTTATAAAAAAAAATTGGTCTGGACCAAACAAACCAAGCAAACCGAACTACACGTGTGAACACACCCTTAATGACTGCCATAAACTGTATCACTAGTAGGATATTGTATAACTGATATGATTGTTTAAGTGACACTCTTGTATAACTCTATAACTGATTGTATAACTGACACTCTTGTATAACTGTGTAACTGATTGTATAACTGACACTCTTGTATAACTGATTGTATAACTGACATAACAGCCGTGGTGGTTATAAAGAGCTTTCCTCACTCTTCCCCACTTGCAACTGGCACGATGAAGGTCCTAGAAAGATTTCTTTCTATTGGTTTGTTGGCTGTTTTTTGGAGCTCCAGTAATGCAAAGCCACGGACGTTCGGGATTCCTGTCCATCAGAAATCAACTTCTGCAATCTCATACCAGAAGGTCTGGGAGAAATTCAGTGGTCAAAGCGAAGCTGAGCGTGATGAGTTTCTGAGTGGCTCTTTCCCAGTTGATTTTGAATGGTCCGTCTCCAGTGAGAGTTTCAAAGTGGAGGGTGGATGGGCTGAACACAGGAAGGGTGAGACCATATGGGATCGTTTTAGCCATGAGGGTCATGTCTTTGACAACCAAACCACTGATTTGGCCTGTGATAGTTATCATAAGGTGGACTATGATGCGTATCTGCTTAGGGGAATGATGGCACCTAATTATCAGTTCTCAATTTCCTGGGCTCGCATTTTCCCCACTGGACACAGAGAAAGTTTGGTTGACGAGGGGGTTGCTTATTATGACAAGATGATTAACACACTTCTACAATCCGGTATTGAGCCCACTGTTACCCTGCATCATTGGGACCTTCCCCAAGCTCTGCAGGACTCAGGAGGCTGGGTTAATGACTCTATTGTGGAAGCTTTCAAAGAATTTTCTGACTTTTGCTTCTCTCGTTATGGAGACAGAGTCAAAACATGGATCACATTCGGCAGCCCCTGGGTAGTGAGCAACTTGGGGTATGGAACAGGGGAACATCCCCCAAGTATAAATGACCCAATAATAGCCTCTTACAAGGTGTGTTTGTCAATCAGAAAAAGTACCATCTATTTTATGATTTTATAAAGTATATATTTGCAATGCTTTGCTTGTTTTCACAGGTGACGCACAATATTTTGAAATCTCATGCTGAAGCCTGGCATATTTATAATGATAATTACAGGAAAATGTGCAGTGGAAAAGTGGGCATTGCTCTTAACTCTAATTGGGCAGAGCCAAGGAATCTAGTAAGTGATCAGGATGTTGCAGCAGCTGAGCGTTATTTGAACTTCCAGCTGGGCTGGTTTGCTCACCCCATATTTGTAGATGGAGACTATCCAGTTGTGCTGAAGAAACAAATAGAGCAAAAGAAAGGTGAGTGTGTTAAAGAGCTGGCAAGACTCCCAGTCTTCACTGAGGCAGAGAAACAAAGAATCCGAGGCACTGCTGATTTCTTCGGACTTAATCACTACACTTCCCGACTGATTAGTGAAAGCATGGGTAGATGTGATGCTGGACCCAATAATGTTGGGGACTTCGAGGCTTTTACGGACCCCACATGGCCCTCCACAGCTTCAGACCAGATCCAGTCTGTTCCATGGGGGCTTCGGCGGTTATTGAACTACATCTATTTAGAGTACACATCCATCACAAAGGTGCCCATCTATATCACAGGAAACGGAATGCCCACTGAGTACTATGGTGATCTGCTCAATGACATTCAGCGTGTCGACTATCTCAAAGCTTACATTAATGAAGCAATGAAAGGTAAGTATTTTAAGAGAACTGGTCAATGCTTAAAACTATGATTATATTAATCTTTTTAGTGATAACAGGTCAGTCTGTGTGAAATCAGAGGTGGTGACCTTAATCTAAAATCTGTGAGGTATTTCTTGGAGATTCTAACATTTTTATATTTGAAGTAGTCATTATTTTGAGGCCAAAAATGCCTTGTAGGGAAGCCGTGTATAGGGTATCTGATATCTCAAAAAGTTTGTTGGCCATACTTTCATATACAAAATAGCTGAGGTCTTTTTGCACGGAAACAGAGCTCATGTAGACCTACTTCTAAGCCACTTTCAAGATTCTCCTAGGTAGTCAACACTGATAAATGATAAAAAAATATTGTACTGTCCTTTTGATCATAACAGGGACATCACATTTGAGCTTTTAAGCTTAAAACATGTCCTTGTATTTTCATGGATGTAATTAAGGCTCCAATGTCACCCACATCTACAAATGTTTTTTTTTGTTTTGTTTTTTTTACAACTTTATGGGCCACTTATAAAAATATTTGCACCCTGAGAAGACTTTTAACGGTGTAGACTTGAAGGAATCAGGTTTGTCTATCCAAAAATCATAATTATTGAAATATACACTAAACATGGTGTTTATTGGCTTGGGAATAATTTGTCCTTCAGGGAGCTTAAAATATATGAAACTGTTTAATGAAATAATTTTACAGACACCAACAACATCAGATTTGACACTGTCTGACCTGAAAAAAAATCTTCTACCAATGTAACAAAACCCTTGCCAAACTTTAACATCGGACTATATATAGTAATACAACATCACTATCTATTAACTACTTCTTTCTACTACAGCTGTGCATTTGGATGGTGTTGTCATCCAGAGGTTTACAGTCAAGTCTCTGATGGATGGTTTTGAGGGTCCTCAAGGCTACAGTCAACGATTTGGATTGCACTATGTGAACATTGAAGATCCAGACAGGCCAAGAATCCCCAAAGCATCAGCATATTACTATTCAAAGGTGATTGAGCATAATGGATTTGCTGAGACTCCAGCAAGCTCTAAGAGGCAAATCTATGGAAATAAAATTGAGAGCACAAAACTTCCTAGTCTGCCACCATCTGAAGTTCCTTCAAAATCCAAGGTTGTTTGGGAAAAGTTCTCCCCTCAAACCAAGTTTGAGAGACAGCTTTATCACTATGGAACATTTCCAGAGGGATTCCATTGGGGTGTCTCTTCTTCAGCATATCAGGTTGAAGGTGGCTGGAATGCAGATGGAAAAGGACCAAGTGTTTGGGATACTTTCACTCAAAAACCTGGTATGGTCCCAAACAATGACAATGGTGATGTTGCATGTGACAGCTACAATAAAATTGATGAGGATCTATACATGTTGAGAGCCCTAAAACTGAAGACTTATAGATTCTCCTTGTCATGGTCTCGAATTTTTCCCAGTGGGAAAAAATCTTCTCTTAACCAGAAGGGTGTGGACTACTACAACAGGCTCATTGATGGTCTTTTGTCAAACAATATCACACCTATGGTGACTCTGTACCATTGGGACTTGCCACAGGCTTTACAGAACATCAACGGTTGGGACAACCCCGAATTAATTAACATATTCAATGAATATTGTGAATTCTGTTATGCAACATTTGGAGACAGGGTGAAGTTTTGGATCACATTTAATGAACCCCAGACAATTGCATGGTCCGGATATGGACTAGGTCAGATTCCACCGAACGTAAACCAACCAGGAGATGCTCCATACAGGGTTGCACACAACCTCCTGAAAGCTCATGCACAAGCTTATCACACCTATGATGAGAAATACAGGGCAGCGCAAGGAGGTCTGGTATCCATTAGTCTAAATGCTGAATGGGCAGAACCCCTGGACGTCAACATCCCTCGAGAGGTGGTTGCAGCTGATCGAGCCCTTCAGTTCCAACTAGGCTGGTTTGCACATCCCATATTTAAAAATGGTGACTACCCTGACGCCATGAAGTGGCAGGTTGGCAACAAGAGTGAACTTCAAGGCTTGACAGAATCCCGCCTGCCTTCTTTTACTGATGAAGACAAAGCCTTTATCCAAGGAACAGCTGATGTATTCTGCATTAACACATACACAACCAGAGTCGTGCGCCATGTGACCAGCATACTTGATGTTGAGTCTTATCAGACTGACCAGGACATTGAGAAGGACTTTCCAGATGGCTCTGAAAATACGGCTGTTAATGACCAGAAGACTGTTTCTTGGGGACTCAGGAGACTTCTTAACTGGGTAAAGGAAGAGTATGGAGACCCTGAGATTTATATTACAGGAAATGGTGTGGCTACAGTCCCTGCCATGACAGTTGATGACACTGATCGAATATTCTTTCTTAAGACCTATGTTGATGAGGCTCTTAAAGGTATGTTAACAATGGTTCTCATTCTCTGACAGTGCATACAGCGGTATTTGTCTGCTTATAAAGTTTTTTATGCAGAAATTATGAAATGCATTACAAATATATATATATGAAAAGCTCTTTTGGACATGGTTTGGGCATAATTTATTTATACTGCTAGCTGTGAGAATGCGCTCCCTCATTTAGAAAAATCCAGATTCAGCAACATAGAGTAAAAAAAAAAGTTTTGTGTATTTGCACCTATGAATCCTGTGGAAATTTTCCATGAAATTCTTTGCTCATGAATACACAAATTGTACAAAATGTACAAGTGAAAATGGCTTAATGTTTGCAATGTTGTTAAATTGTACATTTGACACATTTACATGTATTGTCTTTTTAGCAAACAACCTGGATGGAGTACGTATTAAGGGTTATATTGCTAGCTCTCTGATGGACTCCTTTGAGTGGCTAAATGGCTACTTTGTTAGCTATGGACTTCACCATGTGAACTTTTTACTATCAAATCGGCCAAGAACTCCAAAGCGCTCAGCTCACCTCCTTTTTGATATAATAAGAAATAATGGCTTTCCACTGCCAGTGGAGGAAGAAATGTTATATGGACATTTTCCAGAGGGATTTATGTGGAGCACAGCAACAGCTGCATATCAGGTACAATCCATTTCAACAAATACAATTTTCAATCATATTTATATATTTTTTAATCATATATTTGCTTAAAATTATACATGTTTCATGTTATGCTTTAACACCACAGATAGAGGGAGCCTGGAGAACAGATGGAAAAGGTCTCAGTATTTGGGACAAATATGCACACACTCCTTCAAAAATAGCTAACGACGACAATGGTGACATTGCCTGTGACAGCTACAACAGGATTGCTGATGATGTCGATAATGTCAAAAAACTGAAGGTCGGCCACTACCGGATGTCTGTTGCATGGCCCAGAATTATGCCTGATGGAACAAACAGGAACATTAATGAAGCTGGACTCAACTACTATAATAGGCTTGTAGATGCACTTTTGGCAGCCAATATCCAGCCTCAGGTAGACTCAATTTTGACAGAGTGCATATTTAGCATGCAAATTCTTTCAAAAATAGTCAAATTCTTTTAGGCTTCCAAGTCTATTAATCATTTTGATCTGGCAGGTGACCTTGTACCACTGGGATCTCCCACAAGCACTCCAGGATGTTGGTGGCTGGGAGAATGAAACGATAGTCGATAGGTTCAGAGACTATGCTGATGTTGTGTTTAACAGTCTGGGGGACAGAGTAAAGTTCTGGATTACTTTAAATGAACCCCTCAATGTTGCTTTGGCAGGATATGGCTATGGAACTATGGCACCAGGTATCATTTGCCATTAAAATTTTACTTTTAATTTTTGTAAAATAAGATTAAGCCCACCAATTTCCACGTTCACAGCTAATAATGCAAAATTAGGTTATTGATGATGGTTTATCTTTGTCCAGGTATAAATTCCAGACCGGCCACTGGACCATATGTTGCGGCACACAACCTCATCAAGGCTCATGCTGAGGCCTGGCATCTATATAATGACAAGTATCGTGCAAAATATGGTGGCCTTATCAGCATCACTCTAAACTCTGACTGGGCTGAACCAAGAAACCCATACAAACAGGAAGACGTGGATGCTGCCGTGCGCTATCTTCAGGTACAGATTTGTGATCCAACTATACAAATAGTGTGTAACCATGTGCATAAATCAACAATAAGCCACTCCTCTTCTTGAAACAGTTCATGCTGGGTTGGTTTGCTCATCCAGTGTTCAATGGAGATTACAGTGATATAATGAAAGACAGAATTCGAGAGAGAAGTTTAGCGGCTGGCCGACCTCAATCAAGGTAATTCATGTGATCTTGTTTGATAGAAATGTATAGCTTTGTACTAAAAATTTTCAGTTCTTATAAATGCTTTCACATTTGCATTTCACATCTATCAGACTTCCAGAATTTACCTCAGCTGAAGTAGCGAGGATTAATGGTACTTATGATTATTTTGGATTCAACCACTACACCTCTGTCTTAACCTATTACTTGGACTATAAAGACTTCGAGGACTATGATGCAGACAGGTAGCCTTTTGGTTTTATTCTGTGAGATTTATTTGTATAGCACTTTTTACAATACACATTCCAATAACGCAGTTGAGATTTACTATATAATATATATCGCCCTAAGAGAGCATACTGTATGTATGCAGATAAAGTATTGACATACTTTTTCCAACTTTTTGTAAAGAGTTGGGCAATAATTTTGTTGCCATCTATTCCAGGGGTGTAGGAGTTGTATCTGATCGTACATGGCTGGAATCTGGATCCTTCTGGTTGAAAGTAAATCCTGCGGGATTCCGAAAAATTCTTAAGTTCATTAAAGATGAATATGGAGACCCTGCTGTTTACATAACAGAGAATGGTGTATCAGAACGAGGGCCAATAGATCTGAATGATGTCCCCCGTATCCACTACTATAATACCTATATCAATCAGGCCCTGAAAGGTAATAAGATCGAAAAGGACAGTATTAAACAGAATTACATTTCTGTGATGCTTTTTCATGCATTATTAATATTATTGTTTGTTTTTAGCGTGTTTGCTAGATGGTGTGGACATCCGTGGCTACACTGCCTGGTCACTAATGGACAATGTGGAATGGGCGGCGGGTTTTGAAGAAAGATTTGGCTTTTTCTATATAAATCGATCAGATCCCAGTTTACCACGTATTCCTAAGGAATCTGTCTGGAGCTATGCTAAAATAGTTTCCTGCAATGGCTTCATTAGCCCAGGAGAAAGTCCCCACCAATGTCAGATCCTTGAACCTGAAGGTACAATCTATCTATCTATCTGAAGTGCAATCTATATATCTATCTATCTATCTACTAGGGGAGTAAATCGGACAGTTCATCACGATACGATACGATATCGATTCTCTCAGCCAGCAATACAATGTTTGCCGATACCTCAAAAAATTCTGCAATACGATTATGATTCGATTCGATTCAGGGCTATATCAAAAAAAAATTTAGATATTATGTGCCAAGTGTACACAACCAGTTACGTGTATCAACTCACAAATGCACCCAAAAATAACAGGAAAGTTTAATTAAACTCTTTGAACATTGCACACCCTCTCCCAACTGGGACATTTACAAGTTGTTTGTTATAAGTTACAAGTAAAAAAAACATGATATATGAAAATGAACAAGATCTGAGTTATCTGTTTTTGCAAATTAACTCTATAACTTGTTCATTTTCATATATCATGTTTGTTTTTTTATTATTGAGCATTTGAATATCAATCAAACTGCAACTGGGTTGTTTTGATTAAAGGTACACTGTGGAACTTTTTGGCCACTAGTGGCGCTCGACCTGTAATTTCCCCCTAGAGGCCACAAGCGCCGCAGCACTGTCGCAAAAGTCCACAAACAGTCAACCGGTCAGCCTCCCGTGTCTTTAGATTATGTGTGTGCAGACAGTAGTTGACTTGTCGGTTGAAGAAAGATAATCGATTCACTATTGAACAAAATAATGATATAAATATAAGATTATTAATATAAATTATACAAAGAAAATAAATTGAACAAAAGTAGACAGAAAACATGTCTGATCAGGTAAGTCGCATAGACAAGGGTTGCCCGATCCTGCTCCTGCCGATCGTCTGTCCTGCACAGTTCATCTCCAACCCTAATCACACACACCTGAAGCAAACCATTAACGTCTTCAGGATCTCTTTAAAATTAAAGTCATGTGTGTTTGATCAGGGTTGGAGATGAAATCGTGTAGTCGGGAAATCGTGTAACAAAACTGATATAACTCACAACATACTGCCGTTATTTGTAGGCTTCAGTCTGTTTGTCCTTTTACACACATACAAATATGAGCTGAAGGTAGAAAAATAACGGCAGTATGTTGTGACTTATATCACTTATAGCATCCTACTAGCTACCAGATTGATAATTCGCTACTCTACTAGCATTCCTTGATACATGAAGTTAAATGGAGGACAAGATAGATTCCGTAACATGGCTAGACAGACAACAAATTCGAAAAAATAGAGATATTGTGCAAGCAATATATTTAACTTACTAAGTTAGTCCAAAAGCATGACGGCCAGGTCAGCATCGGTCGGGCACCCCTCCTCCTCCTTTAGCCAGCGAGCGAACGCTGGACCAATGTTGGTCCTCGTCCTGGCTTTTAGTTTATCACTCCCTTTTTCTTTTGTGTCCTCTGACAAAATCTTTGCCTTCTTCCGAGTAGCTGTTGGTTCAGCCATGACGACAACATACAGACGGCAATCAAATGCGAGTTGAGCTCTGACATTAGAATTTGGGGAAGTGACGTACGCCGTAAAGCGGTCGAATTTTGTAGTTCTTTGTGTGCTCGGGTTCCTACCCGCAACCCGAAGTTACATAGGGCTAGTAAAAGCGATACAGACACCTTCAGGCTACGGCAGACGTATCATTCAACCTATTGTAAGTCGGTGTAGCATCTCAATGGGTTTTGGTAATATATTAAAAAGGTTGAAAAGTTCCACAGTGTGCCTTTAAGTAATACTAACTAAAAAATACAGGTATCTTTAAAAATTAAAGTTCATTGAAAGTATTTTATATTTATATATATAAATATATATATACTTTTTGTGTGTGTATGGCAAAAGCAGATAACTCCACATTTTTATTTTTCAGAGTATAATAAAACACGTAATCCTACAATCTTTGTAACGTTAATCTCCTCAGCTGACATAGACGCCTGTCAAACTTTGTGGTTGTGATTAACGTACACTCAATACAGAGAGCTTTTTCCCTCACCACTAACCTGCTGTTTTAGCAAGAGTCCGTGAAAAAGTTTCAGCTTTTATTTTCCTTTTACGCCCCGAAGAAGAGATCACGGGTTCATCAAGTTCGTTGAAATCCATCCTCGATCACTTTTAATCAGCTTTGACAAAACTCCTCTCAGCTAGCGTGTCTTTTCAAAGTGACTAGCAGCCTTGTCACCTGACATGAATACTGCGCACTGATTCGCTAAAACAGACTTTTCGGGTTGTGTTCACAAACAACAAGGGTGCTTGTCGTTTCTGCTGTAAAACATGAACTTGCGATGCCTTGACAGTGGAAAATACTGGCTTTTGTGACAAAGGGTTCAGTCAATCTTGTCAGGCGTCTATTTCAGCTGAGAAAAGTTACGTGAGGATGTGGAGAGTGTCAAAATAAAGGTACCGTATATCGATATTTTATGTGTGGCATTGTATCGTTAGACGTTTGATCGATGCATCGATCCATATCGATGTATTGTTACACCCCTACTATCTACTATATGTCTGTCTGCTTGTCTGTCTGTCTATAAATAACCGAGTCATTTCTGGTTTACAGAAACTAATCCTGCACCACCTCCTGGTGAAGAGCTGTTGGACAGTTTCTTGGATTTGGAAGTGTCAGGTCCTGATGCTGACACAAGAAACAAAAAACGTCCAGTAGAGGAACACATTAACCTTGATAAAATGGACAATTTCTGAACATAATTTGCTTTACAAGTCTTTCAATTTACAAGTTGTGTAAATATAATCAAGTACAAAATGTATCTAATTCATAAAGCTGGAAAAAAACAAAACAAGAAATTATTCTTTACGTAATCAAATGTTACTGGTAACTTCAACATTAACTCATGATAAGTGAAGATATGAACCAATTAAGAGCCATCCTTAACTATGACCGGAGTCATAAGGATTTCAACCGTTTTCTGATTTTTATTGTTCATTTATGTTTAGTCATAACTACTTTTCTTTCCAGGATTACAGTATGTAGGGTTTGTTTCTGGTGGGACACTTATTAGTGGCTCTCACTCGACACATTAGTTGTTCTGCTACGGTAATGCTGGCATTTTAATCTAATTAATGTTGACTGCTTTTGGTAAACTTTGGTAAACCGTGAAGTTATGTACAGTAATTAACTATTTTTTGTTGTTTAAATGTATATGCTTCTACTAGCATTAACTTATGGACGTGCCCTATTTTACTTTCAAAAATGCATTATGTTTGTCTTTACAGGTGTGTTTGGGCTTTATTTGTGTCCATATATGTTTAATTGTATAAATAAAAATAAAAGAATTGCAAATAATTTGTATCTTTATTTTTTGTACCGATGGTGTAAAGGAATAAGGATGGCACTCTTAGTGTATGTTTATTCATATTTTAGTTAATGATTTGTAAGTCCATCATTGTGTCATTACTAGGGGTGTGATGAGACGCTGATCTCACGAGACGAGACGAGACACGAGATTGGGTTCACGAGAACGAGACGAGACGAGATTTTTGCACAATTTTTCAGAAATCCTTAATGACAAAATTCATGAAAGAAAACAATATACAAGCACTGTAAAAGGTTTTTATTGACCGGCTTTTCTCCTGTTTGATTTCACAAGAGTCTCTTCAGACCTGTACATAAGAGCTTTCAGAACTTCTGATTGAGGCTGTGTGTGACCTCCTAACTGAACTCATTGAAGTCTGAAGTGCAAACAATAAGTGCAAGTGCAACCATAATCAAAATTAGCACACAGACTCTTTATAATTGTTTTGAAATTGCTGTTTTATTTTGCACCGGCAGTTATAGGGTTAATGCGGCGAGTTCGGAAAAAGCCGGCTAGAGAGAAACGGCTGGTGTGTTTGTCTCTATGTTGTTCTTGTGTTCCGATTATAAGTTCAGAAACAGAGCCACCCTTGTCTGTTGTCTTTAAGACATTACAGTACTCTCTCAATATTCAAAGTGCAAACAGAGACCATAGCCGCAAATAAACAGTCCAGAGATTAGTTTTGGGAGACGGACTATTAGGGTTGCCACCTGTCCCGGTTTTACCGGGATTGTCCTTCTTTTTAATAACCTGTCCCGGGAAATTTATGCACTCTCCCGGGACACTGAATGTCCCAGTTTTCGAAAGGCTACGTGAATATGTATGTTCAAACTGTGTAGCGCGCGCATGGCAGAGAGGGAGAGAGCGAGAGCTTACATGCGCCTCAAGAAGCGCATGTAAGAAGCGCATGTAATCGGACTGTGGTGCGCGCTTGCTGCACGGCACAGAGGCGCGGGCGCGAACACTTGCGTTTTCTATCAACAACTTAAAATAGGTCTACTCTATCATTTCTGGTCATAGAAAATAAACATCATTCGCAACTACTTTTATTTGTGTAAACTCACAATAACATGAAAACGTTGTGCTTTTGTAAAATAAAATAAAACAATCAGTCGCGCTCTTTTATGGTCTCCGTGAACTGGATCGCGTCTCAAAAATGAACTGAAACAAGCCTATGTAGGCTAAAGCATGAAATGTCAACTTTTAAACTAACAAATTCGAATCGAAAGAAAATACAGTCTGATTATGTAATCCATATGAATTTCTTATCTAAAGGCGCCGCATCCGCTTTACAGCGGAGATGGAGGTATGTTTTTCAGCCGATTTAAAAAATACTAGTTTATTAATAAACAATTAAAATGCCTCGTTACTTTTTCAGAAATATTTATTATTAATAGCCTATATATCATCTATAGCCTTAGAAATATAGTGTTTGGCCTTAGAAAACCATTTTGTCCATATAATTTTGTCCATAAAAAACGTCTCAGGTTACGTATGTAACCCTGGTTCCCTGAGAGGGAACGAGACGCTGCGTTTGAGACGCGGTGGGAACGCTCTGCGTGATTGCGTCATGAAGCACGTGTAAAATCAGTCCAATGGAAGCCCGATACGTCATGGGTGACGTCATAGACCAGGAAACTATAAAGCACCCTTGAAAACAGACCGCGACAGCTTCTGAAAAAGTCTGAAGCAAGTCGATCAGGGCATGCAGGAAGTATGGCAGGCAAACGCAGCGTCTCGTTCCCTCTCAGGGAACCAGGGTTACATACGTAACCTGAGACGTTCCCTTTCAAGGGAACTTCGAGCTGCGTTTGAGACGCGGTGGGAACCCCATACCCACTACGCCATAGTGACAAATGCCCGTTCTGTGTGAAGTCCTTGCGCACACTAGAAGCAAGCAACCTCGCCCCAGGAGTGGAGAGGTCAAGGTCATAAAACCTGACAAATGTATGTGGAGAGGACCAACCTGCCGCATTACAAATGTCAAGAAGGGAAACACCCGAAATTAAGGCCGTAGAGGCCGCCATACTCCTAGTAGAATGGGCCCGTACAGCCATAGGTGAAGGCTGACCGGCCGCTTCATAAGCTAGTGAAATAGCCTCGACTATCCACTTGCTCATAACCTGTTTAGATGCAGGGCACCCTCTTCTGAGTGACCCAAAACATACAAATAATTGCTCTGACTTACGCCACAGGGCAGCTCTGTGAACGTAGGCATCCAATGCCCGAACTGGACATAACAGGTTCAATTGTTCCTGATCTGGGGTATTAAAAGGTGGAGGAAAAAGGCCTGCAGCACTATTGGGCCCCCAACATTGAATGGGACCTTAGGAATATAACCTGGTCTAGGGTATAGAAATGCTTTCACCATACCAGGTGCAAATTCCAAACATGACGGAGCAACCGACAGGGCGTGTAAATCTCCAATTCTGTTGATAGATGAAATAGCAAGGAGAAATAAAGCTTTCAAAGTGAGGAATTTTTCTGAAACCTCTTCAATGGGCTCGAACGGAGCCAGAGCCAGACCCTCAAGTACAATGGCTAAATCCCAAGCCGGTGCTCTGGAGTGCAGTGCAGGTCTCAACCTCAATGTACCACGGAGAAAACGAGTAATCAGAGGATCTCTCCCAATAGAAGTACCCCCCAGAGGGGTAGGAGATAATCCAGCAGAGAAACGGTCTTGCAGAAAATCGAGAACTGAACCAACAGGGCAGTTAACAGGATCTAACTGACGCTCACCACACCAGGTGGAGAATAATTTCCATTTCAGCGCATACAGTTTTCTCGTGGAAGGGGCTCTGGAATGGAGAATGGTCTCAACGACCTCAGTCGAGAGACCGGATTCTATGAGCCTGGCCCCCTCAGAGGCCAGGCCCACAGTTTCCACAACTCCGGTCGAGGGTGAAATATCGTGCCCTCTACCTGGGACAGCAGGTCCCTCCTGATTGGAATCTCCATAGGAGAGCCGCTCAGAAGAGACACCAAGTCCGAGAACCAAACTCGAGTCGGCCAGAAAGGGGCTACTAGTAACAGACGGGCCCCTTCCCGGCGAACCCTTTCCAGAACCTCCGGGAGCATAGATATCGGGGGAAATGCGTACAGGTGCAGCCTCGGCCACACCTGCATCATCGCATCCAGTCCGCGAAGAGCTGGCTGCGTGAGGGGGAACCATATAGAGCAATGCGTTGTACAAACGATGTGAAAGGTCGACTTGACTTTAGTTAGACCAAAGTTCTCCCTAAGAAGCTCCACCACCTCGGGGTGAAGTCTCCAATCCCCTGGGCCTCAGCCCCTGCCTCAACAGGATATCTGCTCTGATATACGAGACCATCAGTGTGTTGTCCGCCATTCGCCGAGCAACCACTCATGATCGCCCCCACTTGTGAGGGAAGCATCCGTCGATAGCAATATGCGTCGACAAGAAGCCCCCAACACTGGGCCTGGGCGAGGAACCAAGGTTCTTCCACATGACCGAAGCACGAAGGCATAGCCGCGTGACCTTGATCATGCGAAAATGTATTTCCCCTCGGAGAAAACCCCTTGGTCCTGAGCCACCACTGCAGGGGTCTCATGAACAGAAGGCCAAAAGTAAAACGTTGGACGCAACTGCCATGAGGCCCACCCGTCTGAAACTGTTTCACAGTGAGTGACTGGCCTAGATATACCCCATTACGTTTGCTGTAGAATTGCTACACCTAGAAAAGTGGTCCTCAGAGCACACTCTTCTTGGCGTTGAGAGGCAACCCCAACATCCTTAATGAGACAGAACGACATCTCGATGCCGAACTGCCATAAACTCAGATTGAGCTAGGAACAACCAATCATTGATGTAGTATAATACGCGAATGCCCTGGAGTCTCAGAAGAGCCAGAGCTGCATCCACGCATACTGTAAAGGTGTGGGGTAATAAACCTAGGCCGAATGGAAGAACCCAATAATGGTATGCTTCGCCCCCGAAAGCAAACCTCGGGAACCACCTCATCCTCTTTCGGAAACAATGAAGTAATGGCTGTCTGCTGGGAGGAGGAACCCCTTCTACAGCTCCTTTTGCAGAAGTGATAGTACTTCCTGCTCCATAACCAAAGCCTGCTCGGGGTCCACCAATGAAAGGAGGACCCCTAGAAATCTGGGCGAACGAGAACCGAACTGAATTCTGAAACCCTTTTCTATAGTGTGCAGGACCCACTGAGAAATATGTGGCAGTAGTTTCCACGCTGCCAGAAATTTACTAGGGGAACCAGTCTCTCAAGACTGGCCTCTGGATTTATTTGAACAGTCACTACGGCGCCCTGAAGCGGCGAACCGGCAGGGAACAACCGAACTGACCATTCTACGACCCGTATGGGGATGCTGACACCTCGGTGCCCTGAACGGCGAACCGGCAGGGAACAACCGAACTGCCAGCGCTGCAACCCTCCTCAGAGAGTTGCACCCCAGAGGAAAAACGATTTCTCAAAACCGTCCCTTGGTTGAACAGTCACTACGGTGCCCTGAAGCGGCGAACCGGCAGGGAACAACCGAACTGACCGCTCTACGATCCTCCTCGGAGGATCGTATGGGGACGCTGACACCTCGGTGCCCTGAACGGCGAACCGGCAGGGAACAACCGAACTGGCAGCGCTGCGACCCTCCTCAGAGAGTCGCACCCCAGAGGTCGCCGAGGAGAAACGATTTCTCTAAACCGTCCCTGCCCCGGAGGAGCCCTCAGAAGCCTGATAGCCTCGTTTTCATGCGACAGGACTTCTTGTCTAAGCTTTATTAGAGATGATGACAGTCTTCAGATCTTGCCTACCTCTAACTAGCTTAGTTCCTACGACCCTCCTCGGAGGATCGTTGAAAAAAGCAGGCACTTCGGCGCCCTGAAACGGCGAACCGGCAGGGAAACCGAACTGACTGCTCTTCTTTTTTTCTTATTTGAAGGCTCGTTTGGGGACACTGACACCTTGGTGCCCTGAAACGGCGAACCGGCAGGGAAACCGAACTGGCAGTACTGCGACCCTCCTCAGAGAGTCGCACCCCAAAGGGCGCTGAGGAGAAACGATTTCTCAAAACCGTCCCTACCCCAGAGGGGACCACCCTTAGAAGCCTGATCGCCTCGGCGTCAGGGCTTCTTCTTTGTCAAAGCTATTTTAGAGATAAAACAGTCCTCAGATCTTGCATGTCTCTAACTGGCTAGACTGCGACCGCCACCCAGGTACCCCTCAATTGCGGAGGAGCCCGAATGGCGACGCTCTGTTTTGCACTTTGTGCTGAGAGGAGCTTAATATCTCAGGAACATTAGATTGGTGAGGAAGAATGATGAAAGGTTTATATCTCAGTTTTCTTGAAAGCGGAGCGTCCAGAAGAACAGACATAATTATATCTTTATTTTCCTTTATCTTTATATCAGAAAAACTTATATATATATATATACATACATATATCACTCTGTGGCCACCAGCAGGAAACAACCGAACTGGCAGCGCTGCGACCCTCCTCAGAGAGTCGCCCCTCACATTCATCCATGTCCTTACATACTTTACCCACCAGCGCTGCCTAATAAAAAATGTATTCATTATTTAAGATGGCTGGTGGGTAACGTCGGGGTTAATAACGATGACGCCGACTCGGGAGAGAGAAAGCTCGTAAGCGTCTCTTTAACCCGAGGCAATGTCATACTATGATACTTAATACCCAAACATTACTATAGTCAGACATCTGGGGATTAAACACATAAAATACAAACCGGTTTATTCCACGATCTCGACACCTCAGTGTGGAGATAGGGAAAAACCACAGTCCCCGACGAGGAGGCTGAGATACAGAGTTTTCTCTGTTTAAGATACAGTTCATCTTTAACAAACTCTTCTTTATTTTCAATCTCATAATGTTCAGCTGGCCAGTAAATATTTAACTGGCAACAGCACTAGATAAAACCTCCTTTTTTCTTTAAAAAAGCTCCTCTTTATTCAACAGAGTTATGAGCTGGAAATGTATTCATTGAAAACTCAAACATCTGCCTTTTTATAAAGATTTGTATTTGTTTTGTTCTCCTTCTTTTAAAACAAAACACTAACGATACCAATTCCTCGGAACTGGAAATCGCAGCACACTAGATCTGGCATGTGAAAGCTGAGAAAGGGCGGAGCCCGTCCCAACCCCCGCTGTCAGATCCGTTTACGAACCCCGAAATACGAGCCGTCTCCGAGCCTCGGCAACAGAGAGACCCGCTCGGGGAACGCGAACCGAACCGTCCTCCTCGAAGAACGCCCGGCGGGAGCGGAGCGTCCTCACGGACAGCTTCTCGCAATGCACAGTCAGATCCCTCGAGAAATGACTGTTGCATACTCCACTCCCAAACAGCAACAAAAAGCTGATGTGTGTCCCCACCCGTGATGTAACGAGGGCAGGGAACAACACAACGTCTATAATATTGCTTTGCTCGCCATAATGATAGATAGTGATATATATATTGGGCTTGACAAACAACAATAAATAGACAAGGACAGAATCACAGAGAGCGCTTGCTGAAGACTACAGAAGCTGTCGCGGTCTGTTTTCAAGGGTGCTTTATAGTTTCCTGGTCTATGACGTCACCCATGACGTATCGGGCTTCCATTGGACTGATTTTACACGTGCTTCATGACGCAATCACGCAGAGCGTTCCCACCGCGTCTCAAACGCAGCTCGAAGTTCCCTTGAAAGGGAACTCTGTATACTCTAAGCATACTCTGTGCTGAGCGTGCATTTTACAAGATAAGACATTTATCAGACGTTTAGTCTATGTTGCGCAACGAATCCTCCGCCATCGTCACGCGAACAGTGAAGTGTGATTCGTGCTGCACTGATTGCAACGGCAACTCGTGCTGGATGAGCAGAGCAGACTTTTACATTAGTTTATAATGGTTATTATTTATTATAAAAACAGCAAAACGGTAGTTTAGGCGAATGTGAGTGTAGCGGTGGAATATTCTATTGTAACCTCACGCTCAGTCATGGCGATATCGCGAGACAGCTTTTCACTCAACGGGAAATCTCGTCATATTTTAGTCTCGCGAGATCTCGTGGCACGAGATCTCGTCACACCACTAGTCATTACTTTACTTTGAAGGGAATATCATTCTTAACTCATTATCAACCATACACTAACATCATCTCATTGTTTGTAAAAGGGTAACTAAACCCTAAAACAACATTTTTTTTTGTTAATGATCTGTAAGACCGGGGCTTTATTAATGCTGTTCATTGATTCGACTAAATGTTTTGACATTTGGGTATAAAGTGTTTTAATTCTACAATATATGGTGTAAATACCAAAACTCTAACCAAACTCTAACCAAAACTCTGTCAGTGACAGAATGGAGAAAAAAAATGCTTCCAGGGGTGTGGTTACACTGCTGACCCTGTGTCTCACCGCCACTATTTTTAACATTATTAGGGTTTAAACGTTTTTAGTGTTTTAGTTTGTTTTTAGACTTCACCCTTAGTTAAATAGGTTGGACCTTAGTGTTGTGTTGTTTAAGCGTTTCACGCTTTATCGCCATGAATCTCTCCGCTGTCTGTGCCGTCCTGGCAGTTTTGTCAGTAATACCTGGAGGCAACGCCGTCAACACGGGCATTACCGAGGTTTGAATTACACCCACTATTACCTACTCTCAGGAGTTTTTGTTCTTTCTAAGAAAAAATGCAAACAGCTTGGAAATAGGGACCATCTTCAACAGTTGCCCCTTGAAGAAGGGGAAGAGGGAAAAAAATTAAAAAATTTAAAAAGCGAGGCTCCAGAGGAGGAATCAGAAACCGGCTAAGGACATGGAGAAGTCGTCAGCCTCTTCCAGTAATCACTCTATCAAACGTGAGATCACTCAACAAGCTGGATGAGGTAATACTTCGTGTAAAACATGAGGAGGACTTCAGACGCAGTAATCTCATCTGTTTCACAGAGACATGGTTAAATAAGGACCATAATGTGAATATAGAAGGATATAACGTAATCAGAGCGGACAGAGATAAGGTAAAATCACGAAAAACTATCGGTGGGGGGCTCTGCATGTTTGTTGACAAAACGTGAGCAACACAATTTACCGTGGTTGAACAGACATGCGCAAGAGACTATGAGATCCTGGTGGTATCTTTAAGACCCTTTTATTTGCACCGTGAATTTGGGAAGCTCACAATTATTTTAGTGTATGTTCCAGGTCCCAACAACAAAGAGGCAGCCGAGTGTATTTCGGACAGTTTGAACACCGTGCTCTCAAGAGCAGCTGATCAACCTGTGTTTATTCTTAGGGATTTTATTACATTGTCTTTAGCAACACATCTCCCAATGTTACAACAATATGTTGACTGTCCTACTCGCTCATCACGCATTCTTGACTTATGTTATGGTAATATCGAGGATGCATATAAGGCAATATGCAGACCTCCCATTGGTAAATCAGACCATAATGTTATTCATTTATTGCCGAAGTATAGACAACGCGTGGAGAGGGAAAAGCCCATTGTCAAGACAATTAGGGTCTGGGACAGAGAGGGTGAGGACAAGCTAAGGAGCTGTTTTGAAACCACAGATTGGGACATGTTCTTTGACTCATGCAGAGATCCACATGAACTGACAGATTGCATCACTTCATATATACAGTTCTATGAAAAATCCATAATTAATACCAGGGAAGTAAGAGTATTTCCTAATAACAAGCCCTGGTTGACAAAAGACATGAAGAGATGTCTTAATGACAAAATGATGGCTTTTCTAAGTGGAGACACTGAAGGTGTTAAAAATAAAAGAAAGGAGCTCAGAGCCAAGATACAAAGGGCCAAAATGGACTTTAAGCATTAGGTGGAGGAGCATTTCTGTACAGGGAACCCCAGACAAGCATGGAAGGGGCTTAACACAATGATGGGAAGGATGTCCAAAGGAGGAGATGGTGGCGACTTACTGGACACTCCCTCTCTTGTGAATGATCTTAACCGGTTTTATGGAAGATTTGACATTGCAGATTTTAAAGATAAGAGCAACGCCATTTGTCTCGGTGTACACAAAAACCCCATCATTCAGCTTTCAGAGCAGGAGGTTGGCATCTGTCTCTCACAGATTAAATGGTTAGTTCCCCCAAAAATGAAATTTAAGTCATTAATTACTCACCCCCATGCTGTAGCGGTGGATAACTTTAAATTGGATCAGTTGATGTCTGCTGTTGAATGAACAGGCATGTATCGTAGCTAAGCACCCGTCCCACGTGTCATCAGAGAGCTCAACTCCTAGGTCTTCCTCCCAGGCCTCTTTAAACCTTGCAGTAGGGGCTGAGAGGCAGCTCTATGTGTCCTTTTCAAACCTATTTAATGGTTTTGTCCACGAAACGCCTATGTGTCCTTTACCAACCTATTTATTGGGTTTTGTCCACAAAGCGCCTATGTGTCCATTTCAAACCTATTTAATGGTTTTGTCCACGAAACGCCTATGGTGTCCTTTTCCAACCTATTTAATGGGTTTTGTCCACAAAACGCCTATGGTGTCCTTTTCCAACCTATTTAATGGGTTTTGTCCACGAAACGCCTATGGTGTCCATTTCCAACCTATTTAATGGTTTTGTCCACGAAGCGCCTATGTGTCCATTTCAAACATATTTAATGGTTTTGTCCACGAAGCGCCAATGTGTCCATTTCAAACCTATTTAATGGTTTTGTCCACGAAACGCCTATGGTGTCCTTTTCCAACCTATTTAATGGGTTTTGTCCACGAAACGCCTATGGTGTCCATTTCCAACCTATTTAATGGTTTTGTCCACGAAACGCCTATGGTGTCCATTTCCAACCTATTTAATGGTTTTGTCCACAAAACGCCTATGGTGTCCATTTCCAACCTATTTAATGGTTTTGTCCATGAAGCGCCTATGTGTCCATTTCAAACCTATTTAATGGGTTTTGTCCACGAAACGCCTATGTGTCCTTTTCCAACCTATTTAATGGTTTTGTCCACGAAACGCCTATGTGTCCTTTTCCAACCTATTTAATGGTTTTGTCCACGAAGCGCCTATGTGTCCATTTCAAACCTATTTAATGGGTTTTGTCCACGAAGCGCCTATGTGTCCATTTCAAACCTATTTAATGGGTTTTGTCCACGAAACACCTATGTGTCCATTTCCAACCTATTTAATGGTTTTGTCCACGAAGCGCATATGGTGTCCTTTTCCAACCTATTTAATGGGTTTTGTCCACGAAGCGCCTATGTGTCCATTTCCAACCTATTTAATGGTTTTGTCCACGAAGCGCTTATGTGTCCATTTCAAACCTATTTAATGGGTTTTGTCCACGAAACGCCTATGGTGTCCATTTCCAACCTATTTAATGGTTTTGTCCAAGAAGCGCCTATGTGTCCATTTCAAACCTATTTAATGGGTTTTGTCCACGAAACGCCTATGGTGTCCATTTCCAACCTATTTATTGCTTTTGTCCACAAAACGTCTATGTGTCCTTTTCCAACCTATTTAATGGGTTTTGTCCACGAAACGCCTATGGTGTCCATTTCCAACCTATTTAATGGTTTTGTCCAAGAAGCGCCTATGTGTCCTTTTCAAACCTATTTAATGGGTTTTGTCCACGAAATGCCTATGGTGTCCATTTCCAACCTATTTATTGCTTTTGTCCACGAAACGTCTATGTGTCCTTTTCCAACCTATTTAATGGGTTTTGTCCACGAAACGCCTATGGTGTCCATTTCCAACCTATTTAATGGGTTTTGTCCACGAAGCGCCTATGTGTCCATTTCAAACCTATTTAATGGGTTTTGTCCACGAAACGCCTATGGTGTCCATTTCCAACCTATTTAATGGTTTTGTCCAAGAAGCGCCTATGTGTCTGTAAGGCCTGCTAAATCGATCCAATGGGGGTACTCGATTACAGGTGAAGGTTTCACACGTGTTCCGTCTTTCCCATGGCAAAGTGATTTTCAATTAAATGCAATACATTTTATCTTATGTATTAACTCGTTTCATCTGACTCCATAAAATGAAAAAGGTTTAACAATGATATCTGTGCATCATTAAATATATGTTAATGTTTGATTATTCCTTTATCTCCAATGAACATAAAGTCAAAGTCTGTTAGAATAATCAAATATAACAATTTATTATGTCAGGTAAAAGTATTATGCCAATTTCATAATCAGTTCAAAGACCATCAATACAAAACATCAAATGCTCTGATAAGAGAAATAGATGCAAACCCAACATTTAAGAAATAGGCTACATGAGCTTAACCTCATGGGCTATCTGAAATACAGAAAGAGCCCTGATCTTCCAGTTGCATTTCCTTATATACCATGACCTCATTTCATATGTAAGTTCCAGTGGAAATTTACTGGTAGGTAACCATTTGCTTAGTTGTAATTTGCATTCAAACAAAAGGCCAGAAGGTGTTAACTCCAAGACAAACCCTTCTGTGTGAAGGATATTTCTATATTCTTAATAACCTTATTACCTTTTGTTTTACTTCTTTTGGAATGAGACACTCGTACCAGCCACCCTGAGACCTTTAAAATGATACTAAACACAATCCTTAATGATAATCATTCACATTAAAACCATACATATATTCTTATGTGAGTTTCGGGTGATCTGCAAGAGTGGGGGGAAGCTGTGTGTGTGTGTGTGTGTGTGCGTGTGTGTGAGAGAGTTGTTCACATGTTAATTTGCAAGCAAGGTCCTTTGTCTTCGGAGACCAGTGGTCAGATAATTTCTCTTTAACCAGTTTTCCAGTCTTACAGATTCCCTCCTTGATCCCGTGGGTCACATTCAGACACTTAAGGGGTCATAGTAAGACGTTTGTCGTGATTGAGATGTAACTCAACAATTGTCTTTGCAATGTCAGCATCTGTAGAAGCTCAGAGGGCTGTGTTCCCCTGCAGAACACCTGTTCTCACCAGGTGTATGTAGCTTGAGTCCAGCAGGTGGATGAGGCGTTCAGGCTTTCTTCCGGTGATCCAGTGATGTGAGCAAAGTTCATAGAATCAATCTAGACCTTTCGACTGGTTCAGTTGACGTGTCATTCCTTCATGGAGAAACTTCCGTTTCCCTGGCACCTTCCCCAGGGAGATAATCTGTCCCTTCTTGACCAATCCTGTCACCTTCAGCGGTGCGGTTGTCTGGACAGACCTCAGTGGGTGAAGGGGCTCTCCTTGGCTTCACACTGCCTTGTGTGAGACACCTGAAAGGCATCTTAAATGTCCGCTTCACGATTGAACACATATGAACTTGAACTCGCGAAGAAATCCATAGAAACGCATAATGCAACAAAACAAAATCATGTCATGTTCACTGTAAAATACCATGTTCTTGTCAGCAGGTGTGAATGGTACATCTGTCTCATATGTTTCTCAAGGTCCTGAATGGTGACGATGTCTCATATTAAATATCCAATTCTTAAATATATATATTTTTTTATTTTTTTTTTGCTCTGAGTTATTCAAAGGAAATGCAGCAAGAGGTCAGTGCAACTCAAATAATCAGATAAATGGTATGCATCAATACGTCTTGTAATAACAATAATATTCAAAAATAAAAAAAAATATGAAGAATCACTGTTTGTTCAGGAATCTTCCAATGTAAGCCACTTATGCAAATCTAAGAAGTGACTTGGAACAGGATCAAATGTATTCAAGAATGGAGATTGTTCATTCCTTGCAACAGGTGTGAGATTGTGTGTTTGTGTGAGGGTGTGTGTGTGCGTCTGTGTGTGAGTGTGAGAGTTTGTGTGAGAGAAAGAGAGAGAGAGAGAGTGTGTGTGTGTGTGTGTGTGTGTGTGTGTTGTTGGCTAAGTCACAGTCAATGACAGGGTTGAATTGTAAATTCTGTAATTGATCGAAGCGCTCATACGAAGCGATCTATTTAGTTAGGATGTTTCTGTTATTAGTGGTTTGTTGAGAAATCAGGGGCCCTCTGATTTTCCAACCCCCCTAATAACAATCAGAAAGTTTAAACATTTTGAAATTTAATAGCAGGTCTGCCTCTGCTTTTTGATTCATTGCATTGATTTGTGACTGTAGCCATTGATATGTACATTACAGTGTTTTCCCATGAGTTGGCAGAGTGTTGTGAATAGCGTATGCTGTGTCATGGGATCAGCTTTCCCATCCTATGTGTGTGAAGCTATCCGGTTCTGTTAGTGTGAAGATGCACAATGGATCTTTAGTGAAGTGACACTTTTGGACTCTATGTCATTTTTTTTCTTCTTATGATGTGTAGTGTTCAGTCTGGATGGACTTGATCTATTCCAGGTGATGATGCTGTGAGGGTGTAAGTGATGGAGGAGTGTGTTCAGTGTTTATGTCTAGGAGATGGGTGGAATCTACTGGATAACAATTGTGTTGCAAATTTTAGTTCCAGTTCTAAACTGGGAGGCCATGCTAATGTAGTGATGTGCTATTGTGAGATGTAAATGGCCTCTTGAATTGTCTTTTCACCCATCTCCCGAGTCTCAGGTTATGTTCTAACAATCGTGAGGTCCGGCCGTCCTGGCATCCATCCTCCGCGGAATTGCAGAAGTAAACCTGACAGAAAACAAATGCAGAGAGAACCACAGTTAATTCTGATGTTTTCAACAGTTTCAAATTCAGACATGTGGAATTCTTTTGCTTGCTCCATTATCATGTCCATTGCAACTTTAATTCCATTTGTCACATGAAACCGAGTTTCATTGACCAGGTCTGAATTATTGCTGTTGCATCAGTGCAGTGTGCGACACCTTAAAGCTGCTCTTGCAGTCGAGCCTTCACAGTCTGCTGTGTCACAGCATTAGAGATCCCAGATTTCGGGTTTTACAAGTTGCTTTCATTACAGCCAGATCTGTGGGCATGCATTAGTTCATGGTGTCGTTCACACGTTTGGTTAGTGCAGGTCTCTAGTTACCTGCAAAAGGCTGTGGTCTGTCTGATGTTTAGTTCACACCCTCCTTGTAAATTTGCTTAACTGTGCCACACTTCTGGGAGTGTTTTTTAAAGGCAAAAAATTTAAACACACAGGCAAAAAATTAAAACACACCTCCGCCCTTTTGGCACTGGGTAGCAGGTCAACGAAATCGAACTGTAAGGATTAATGTCACACTTCTCCAATTAATGCCTGCTTGGCGATTACAATATAAAAGAGTCTCTGCTTGTTCTCGTTTCAATACATTTGAGGGAAAAATGTGACAGATTCAATAAATTTAGATGTTAAACTATTAAGCTATTTGCTATTGGGATGCTACCTGACTAGCAAATGACGCTAATAGTTGAAGGCCTTGAGTGACCAAAGTTGTTAGCTCAGTGAGGGGTTTAGATGCATTTGAGCTTTGGTTCCTTGCAGGGCGCTGGTTTGTGTCATCAGAGTGTGGTTGTCTGCGTTTTTTGAAGTAGGGTGGAGGTCTGCCTCTGCCCAACGACCAGCACTTTTCCTCTGCATGGCCTGTTTTGTGACAGGAATGACAGAATCTGCTCAGTTTGCCACCGTGTGGCTTTCTGAATTCTCCTGCAAATGGAGGATTTTCATGACATTCTAACACAGCTACCTCACCATGCATTTGTTTTCGTGACTCAATTCTTGTTGCCCAGCTAACAATACCTTCGAATGTATTTTTTGCTGGAGAAGCACCATACATGAGCGATTGCTGTACACGCGGCCCTGCATTTGTAAGTAGTAATTCAAGGAAAGTTACATTGTTGTGGTTAACACCTTCAATTCCAGAATACTCCTCAAACAGTTCAAACATTTTTTCTGCATATGTCTCAAACGATTCTCCAGTACTCTGTTTCCGATTGAAAATCAATTCCCATCCAACAGGACTACAACCACGTAGATCGCGGAGACATTGTTTTAATCTATTAAAGATTTCACTCTCAGGCTCGTTTTGATGCATTGACTGCACAATGTTGCCTGTCATCAAAGCCTGTGGTATCTTATAGTTCAGGACATCTGGAATTGAGCTGATAACAATTTGCCAAATATCTTTTGGTTCAAGTTGGAATGCATGTTTTAGGCTAACAATGCGTCTCCACCATGGTTCGAATGGCCCTTTCAAAGGGAATGGTCCGATCTCTGCTTTAAACAAGCTACATTCAGTTACCGTTAGAGGACGCCGAATGGTTGACTCTGTGCCGTTTGGGTGCCGTATCACCTTAAAGGCTGAAACAGGCACTTTGTTCAAAACTTTTTCACATGCTTCACCTGTCTGAAAAGATTCAGGGTTATTAGAGCAGGCTGACTCATTTAAGAAATGCACATTTTTAGTCCCCTCGCTGTTGAGCGTTTTGGGAGAAATGGACTTTTTAACAATTAGTTTAGCTTTAAGATCTGCAATGGTGTATTTGTGATTTTTACACTTTTCAGTCAGGGCTAACTGCTCAGCCAGTAATTTATCTAACTGTGTTTGAAGATCTTGAATCTTTGCCTCAGACATTTTTGCCTCTGCATTTTTAGAATGCACTTCTTCACATTTAACATCCATAAGCGAAGATAGAAATGTTGTTGACTTATCTAGCCGTTTATAACTTATGAAGTTTAAAGCTTCAATTATTTCACCATGTTTTGATTTCTTCTGCTTACTACCCACTGTTCTCCACCAAGTGAGAATTTCATTGTCAATAGCGTCCATGTTAAGACCTTTTTTACTGAGTTTGTGCAGTGTAGGCTCGACCTTTTCGGCCCATAGTGTAAACAGGACAGGATCTTTATACATGTTCCAATTTATATTTGGGGAAATTTCTTTCCCTGAAGCTTTGAATATAAAAAAGGTTTTTGTTTCAGGATTAATAAGATACGCATTCACAGTTTCTGATTCTCATCTATGTTCCTTTGCGTGGTTTTCCCGCAGCTATGAGAGTTTTCCACCAAGGATACAAAAATTCAGACTATATGAAGGCAAAGTCATTTTAACGTTTGATAATTCTTTACTTCTATTTTCCCCGTTTTTAGATTAGGAAATTATATCACTCTGCGGTCCTTCTCTAAAGTCCGCATGCCACACTCTCGCCAGGTCCGGTCATCAAATCAGAGGTAATTTGACTAAATATCTAGGATTTGCCGTATCCACACGTACATAATCAAAGACATATCTGTAAGTCCCCTTAAACGCCTCCTCGTTTAAGTACACGTAAAATGATACCGGATGTTAGCCATCGCTAAACTGACGCAAAAGATGTGGAAATATACAAATCCGATCATCTACTTGGGAAAATAATCATATCAATTCAGAATGAGTTCAAACGTGGCAATATTTCGTTTTCCGAATATGAAAAGTATTTCTGTAATTAATGAGCATTGTGAATCACATTATAACCGCATTCAACATAGACACGCACACGTGTTTAATTCAGTTCACACAGGATACATATGGCCTAGAATACAACATCAACAGCCTTTACCTAAGTGTTCCAAAAAACACTTACAGTAAAGCAATCCTGTGTTTAAAGAATAAACTTACATTTAGCCTATGTGCACATATAGTAGCACAAACAACTATACAGTGTGTTCTATGGGTGCGTTACATTGTGTGAAGCACAACTCCAAATTTGAAAATACAAATTATTGCATTATTGCTTTTTAATCCCATCTGTGTGATGGAAGTGGAAGCTTTCAAATGCAATATAGAGTTTGTCAAGATTAGTTAAGGTTTATTATAGAATATTATTCAATGTGGTCACACAAAGGGTTAAGCGTTTTTTGAATGCAGCATGGCTTTAGCATTTAGCATTAGCCTCGTTTTGGAAGCAGCATGGCTCTAGCATTTAGCATTAGCGTCGTTTTGGAAGCGGTATGCCTTTAGCATTTAGCTTAGCCTTGTTTTGGAAGCAGCATGGGCAATAGCATTTAGCTTAGCCTTGTTTTAGAAGCAGCATGGGCAATAGCATTTAGCTTAGCCTTGTTTTGGAAGCAGCATGGACAATAGCATTTAGCTTAGCCTTGTTTTAGAAGTAGCATGGACAATAGCATTTAGCTTAGCCTTAAGATCCGATTTTAGCCTGTAAATCATATTATCCTGTTTTCCCAAATTTAGCTTTTTATAAAAAATGCATCGATCTGCCTTTTTATTTATAAAATCATGTGTTTTCCGATCGTTTATAAACTTAGATTTTTCTTTCTTTTGTTCGCTGATTCTCTTCACGTGCTGGTTTGTTTCAACAAAGACAATACAACAATGGCGGCAAACATTTGGCTGGTTTGAAAACTTTTAGAGTTTGTTTTACAGCTCCTCGACCTCGAGTAACGTTAGGCTACCAGAAAATCATTTGGAAGATGTTATTCCAATTTTAGGTTTCGTTTCGTGTTGCTTAGGCAAACAAGGATATCTTTAATCTATTAACAAGGGTTTTCATTCTTCATCTGCGCTGCCGCTATCACGTCCTCACGTATTTCAGTTTCGGACTAAACAAAGGGCTTTCTGACCCGTAACAATGCAAACAACATTTTCTCAACACTTTTCAAAAGGGAAGAAAAAGTTGACTTACCACAGCGGCAGAAGAAAGAGAAGATGTTCAAACCTCGTATTGATTTTAAAATCCCCATACTTTGCTGGAAAAGACGTTGCTCGCGAAATTCATTTGTTGCGACATCACGTCGGGGTCACCAATTTGTAAGGCCTGCTAAATCGATCCAATGGGGGTACTCGATTACAGGTGAAGGTTTCACACGTGTTCCGTCTTTCCTATGGCAAAGTGATTTTCAATTAAATGCAATACATTTTATCTTATGTATTAACTCGTTTCATCTGACTCCATAAAATGAAAAAGGTTTAACAATGATATCTGTGCATCATTAAATATATGTTAATGTTTGACTATTCCTTTATCTCCAATGAACATAAAGTCAAAGTCTGTTAGAATAATCAAATATAACAATTTATTATGTCAGGTAAAAGTATTATGCCAATTTCATAATCAGTTCAAAGACCATCAATACAAAACATCAAATGCTCTGATAAGAGAAATAGATGCAAACCCAACATTTAAGAAATAGGCTACATGAGCTTAACCTCATGGGCTATCTGAAATACAGAAAGAGCCCTGATCTTCCAGTTGCATTTCCTTATATACCATGACCTCATTTCATATGTAAGTTCCAGTGGAAATTTACTGGTAGGTAACCATTTGCTTAGTTGTAATTTGCATTCAAACAAAAGGCCAGAAGGTGTTAACTCCAAGACAAACCCTTCTGTGTGAAGGATATTTCTATATTCTTAATAACCTTATTACCTTTTGTTTTACTTCTTTTGGAATGAGACACTCGTACCAGCCACCCTGAGACCTTTAAAATGATACTAAACACAATCCTTAATGATAATCATTCACATTAAAACCATACATATATTCTTATGTGAGTTTCGGGTGATCTGCAAGAGTGGGGGGAAGCTGTGTGTGTGTGTGTGTGTGTGTGCGTGTGTGTGAGAGAGTTGTTCACATGTTAATTTGCAAGCAAGGTCCTTTGTCTTCGGAGACCAGTGGTCAGATAATTTCTCTTTAACCAGTTTTCCAGTCTTACATGTCCATTTCAAACCTATTTAATGGGTTTTGTCCACGAAACGCCTAAGGTGTCCATTTCCAACCTATTTATTGGTTTTGTCCACGAAACGTCTATGTGTCCTTTTCCAACCTATTTAATGGGTTTTGTCGACGAAGCGCCTATGTGTCCATTTCAAACCTATTTAATGGGTTTTGTCCACGAAACGCCTATGGTGTCCATTTCCAACCTATTTATTGGTTTTGTCCACGAAACGCCTATGTGTCCTTTTCCAACCTATTTAATGGGTTTTGTCCACGAAACGCCTATGTGTCCATTTCCAACCTATTTAATGGTTTTGTCCACGAAGCGCCTATGTGTCCATTTCAAACCTATTTAATGGGTTTTGTCCACGAAACGCCTATGGTGTCCATTTCCAACCTATTTAATGGGTTTTGTCCACGAAACGCCTATGGTGTCCATTTCTAACCTATTTAATGGGTTTTGTCCACGAAACGCCTGTGGTGTCCATTTCCAACCTATTTAATGGGTTTTGTCCACGAAACGCCTATGTGTCCTTTTCCAACCTATTTAATGGTTTTGTCCACGAAGCGCATATGTGTCCATTTCAAACCTATTTAATGGTTTTGTCCACGAAACGCCTATGGTGTCCATTTCCAACCTATTTAATGGTTTTGTCCACGAAGCGCCTATGTGTCCATTTCCAACCTATTTAATGGTTTTGTCCAGGAAACGCATATGGTGTCCATTTCCAACCTATTTAATGGATTTTGTCCACGAAACGCCTGTGGTGTCCATTTCCAACCTATTTAATGGGTTTTGTCCACGAAACGCCTATGTGTCCTTTTCCAACCTATTTAATGGTTTTGTCCACGAAGCGCCTATGTGTCCTTTTCCAACCTATTTAATGGTTTTGTCCATGAAACGCCTATGGTGTCCATTTCCAACCTATTTAATGGTTTTGTCCACGAAGCGCCTATGTGTCCATTTCCAACCTATTTAATGGGTTTTGTCCACGAAACGCCTATGTGTCCATTTCAAACCTATTTAATGGTTTTGTCCACGAAGCGCCTATGTGTCCATTTCCAACCTATTTAATGGTTTTGTCCAGGAAACGCCTATGTGTCCATTTCAAACCTATTTAATGGTTTTGTCCACGAAGCGCCTATGTGTCCTTTTCCAACCTATTTAATGGTTTTGTCCACGAAACGCCTATGTGTCCTTTTCCAACCTATTTAATGGTTTTGTCCACGAAACGCCTATGTGTCCATTTCAAACCTATTTAATGGTTTTGTCCACGAAGCGCCTATGTGTCCATTTCCAACCTATTTAATGGTTTTGTCCAGGAAACGCCTATGTGTCCTTTTCCAACCTATTTAATGGTTTTGTCCACGAAGCGCCTATGGTGTCCATTTCCAACCTATTTAATGGGTTTTGTCCACGAAACGCCTATGTGTCCATTTCCAACCTATTAAATGGTTTTGTCCAGGAAACGCCTATGTGTCCTTTTCCAACCTATTTAATGGTTTTGTCCACGAAACGCCTATGTGTCCATTTCCAACCTATTTAATGGTTTTGTCCAGGAAACGCCTATGTGTCCTTTTCCAACCTATTTAATGGTTTTGTCCACGAAGCGCCTATGGTGTCCTTTTCCAACCTATTTAATGGTTTTGTCCACGAAGCGCCTATGTGTCCATTTCAAACCTATTTAATGGTTTTGTCCACGAAACGCCTATGGTGTCCATTTCCAACCTATTTAATGGTTTTGTCCACGAAACGCCTATGGTGTCCTTTTCCAACCTATTTAATGGTTTTGTCCACGAAACGCCTATGTGTCCATTTCAAACCTATTTAATGGTTTTGTCCACGAAGCGCCTATGTGTCCATTTCCAACCTATTTAATGGTTTTGTCCAGGAAACGCCTATGTGTCCTTTTCCAACCTATTTAATGGTTTTGTCCACGAAGCGCCTATGGTGTCCATTTCTAACCTATTTAATGGGTTTTGTCCACGAAACGCCTATGGTGTCCATTTCCAACCTATTTAATGGATTTTGTCCACGAAACGCCTGTGGTGTCCATTTCCAACCTATTTAATGGGTTTTGTCCACGAAACGCCTATGTGTCCTTTTCCAACCTATTTAATGGTTTTGTCCACGAAGCGCCTATGTGTCCATTTCAAACCTATTTAATGGTTTTGTCCACGAAACGCCTATGGTGTCCATTTCCAACCTATTTAATGGTTTTGTCCACGAAGCGCCTATGTGTCCATTTCCAACCTATTTAATGGTTTTGTCCAGGAAACGCATATGGTGTCCATTTCCAACCTATTTAATGGATTTTGTCCACGAAACGCCTGTGGTGTCCATTTCCAACCTATTTAATGGGTTTTGTCCACGAAACGCCTATGTGTCCATTTCCAACCTATTTAATGGTTTTGTCCATGAAACGCCTATGGTGTCCATTTCCAACCTATTTAATGGTTTTGTCCACGAAGCGCCTATGTGTCCATTTCAAACCTATTTAATGGGTTTTGTCCACGAAGCGCCTATGTGTCCATTTCAAACCTATTTAATGGGTTTTGTCCAAGAAGCGCCTATGTGTCCTTTTCAAACCTATTTAATGGTTTTGTACATGAAACGCCTATGTGTCCATTTCAAACCTATTTAATGGTTTTGTCCACGAAACGCATATGGTGTCCTTTTCCAACCTATTTAATGGGTTTTGTCCACGAAACGCCAATGGTGTCCTTTTCCAACCTATTTAATGGTTTTGTACATGAAACGCCTATGTGTCCATTTCAAACCTATTTAATGGGTTTTGTCCAAGAAGCGCCTATGTGTCCATTTCAAACCTATTTAATGGTTTTGTCCACGAAACGCATATGGTGTCCTTTTCCAACCTATATAATGGTTTTGTCCACGAAACGCCTATGGTGTCCTTTTCAAACCTATTTAATGGGTTTTGTCCACGAAGCGCCTATGTGTCCATTTCAAACCTATTTAATGGTTTTGTCCACGAAACGCATATGGTGTCCTTTTCCAACCTATTTAATGGGTTTTGTCCACGAAACGCCTATGTGTCCTTTTCAAACCTATTTAATGGGTTTTGTCCAAGAAGCGCCTATGTGTCCTTTTCAAGCCTATTTAATGGGTTTTGTCCACGAAGCGCCTATGTGTCCATTTCAAACCTATTTAATGGTTTTGTCCACGAAGCGCCTATGTGTCCTTTTCAAACCTATTTAATGGGTTTTGTCCACGAAGCGCCTATGTGTCCTTTTCCAACCTATTTAATGGTTTGGTCCACGAAACGCCTATGTGTCCTTTTCCAACCTATTTAATGGTTTTGTCCACGAAACGCCTATGTGTCCTTTTCCAACCTATTTAATGGTTTTGTCCACGAAACGCCTATGTGTCCTTTTCCAACCTATTTAATGGTTTTGTCCACGAAGCGCCTATGTGTCCTTTTCCAACCTATTTAATGGTTTTGTCCACGAAGCGCCTATGTGTCCATTTCAAACCTATTTAATGGGTTTTGTCCACGAAACGCCTATGTTTCCTTTTCCAACCTATTTAATGGGTTTTGTCCACGAAACGCCTATGGTGTCCATTTCCAACCTATTTAATGGTTTTGTCCACGAAGCGCCTATGTGTCCATTTCAAACCTATTTAATGGTTTTGTCCACAAAACGCCTATGGTGTCCTTTTCCAACCTATTTAATGGTTTTGTCCACGAAACGCCTATGTGTCCATTTCAAACCTATTTAATGGTTTCGTCCACGAAACGCCTTTGGTGTCCATTTCAAACCTATTTAATGGGTTTTGTCCACCAAACCCCTATGTGTCCATTTCAAACCTATTTAATGGTTTTGTCCACAAAACGCCTATGGTGTCCTTTTCCAACCTATTTAATGGGTTTTGTCCACGAAGCGCCTATGTGTCCATTTCAAACCTATTTAATGGTTTTGTCCACGAAACGCCTATGGTGTCCATTTCCAACCTATTTAATGGTTTTGTCCAAGAAGCGCCTATGTGTCCATTTCAAACCTATTTAATGGGTTTTGTCCACGAAGCGCCTATGTGTCCATTTCAAACCTATTTAATGGGTTTTGTCCACGAAGCGCCTATGTGTCCATTTCAAACCTATTTAATGGGTTTTGTCCACGAAGCGCCTATGTGTCCATTTCAAACCTATTTAATGGGTTTTGTCCACGAAACGCCTATGGTGTCCATTTCCAACCTATTTAATGGTTTTGTCCAAGAAGCGCCTATGTGTCCTTTTCAAACCTATTTAATGGGTTTTGTCCACGAAGCGCCTATGTGTCCATTTCAAACCTATTTAATGGTTTTGTCCACGAAACGCATATGGTGTCCTTTTCCAACCTATTTAATGGGTTTTGTCCACGAAACGCCAATGGTGTCCTTTTCCAACCTATTTAATGGTTTTGTACATGAAACGCCTATGTGTCCATTTCCAACCTATTTAATGGTTTTGTCCACGAAGCGCCTATGTGTCCATTTCAAACCTATTTAATGGTTTTGTCCACGAAACGCCAATGGTGTCCTTTTCCAACCTATTTAATGGGCTTTGTCCACGAAACGCCAATGGTGTCCATTTCCAACCTATTTAATGGGTTTTGTCCACGAAGCGCCTATGTGTCCATTTCAAACCTATTTAATGGTTTTGTCCACGAAACGCCAATGGTGTCCATTTCCAACCTATTTAATGGTTTTGTCCACGAAGCGCCTATGTGTCCATTTCAAACCTATTTAATGGTTTTGTCCACGAAACGCCAATGGTGTCCTTTTCCAACCTATTTAATGGGCTTTGTCCACGAAACGCCAATGGTGTCCATTTCCAACCTATTTAATGGGTTTTGTCCACGAAGCGCCTATGTGTCCTTTTCCAACCTATTTAATGGTTTTGTCCACGAAGCGCCTATGTGTCCATTTCCAACCTATTTAATGGGTTTTGTCCACGAAACGCCTATGTGTCCTTTTCCAACCTATTTAATGGTTTTGTACATGAAACGCCTATGTGTCCATTTCAAACCTATTTAATGGTTTTGTCCACGAAACGCCTATGTGTCCTTTTCCAACCTATTTAATGGTTTTGTCCACGAAACACCTATGTGTCCTTTTCCAACCTATTTAATGGGTTTTGTCCACGAAACACCTATGTGTCCTTGTCCAACCTATTTAATGGTTTTGTCCACGAAACACCTATGGTTGGAAAAGGACACATAAATTAAAATGAGCTTGTACAATGGTTTTGTAGCTTGTACTGATACACAAGGTGGGCAAATATGATATTTCAATAAATGTCCAAAATTGGATAAAATCTTACTTGATAAATCGAAAACAATGTGTGCAAATAAATGGAATTTTGTCAACGTCTCTTGACTCCACTGCGGGAGTACCACAAGGATCAATTTTAGGGCCTCTATTGTTTTGCTTATATATTAATGACCTGCCTTTGATCTGTAAGGGTACAAACATTGTTATGTATGCTGATGACAGTTTTATATACCCATGGGAGAAGTGCAACAGAAGTAGCCAAAAAGTTATCAAATGTTATGAGCAAGGTCAGTGACTGGTTATGACTCATGCCTTACATTAAATGTTGAGAAAACTGTAACTATGTTTTTTACAAACCGGTCTAAACTTAATACTTATCCGAAAGTTTTAGTAAGTGGCCAATGTGCAAAACATGTAGATACATTTAAATATCTGGGGGTAACTCTAGACTCGACACTTAGTTTTAAAGGTCATGTTAAAAATATATGCAATAAATTGAAATTTAACTTAGTAAATTATAGATACATAAGAAATTCTCTCACCACTGTTGCATCCAGTACATATTTAAATGCGATGATTATTTCTCACCTCTTGTACTGTATTACATCCTGGTCTCAAGCATGTAAGACAGCCATTAACCCTTTGATGCGCAAGCTATGGATACCCCCTCTAATGCACAACATGGGTCTAAAAAGACCCGTATTCATTTCCTATGTTATTTCATGCATGACTCTGCATTTTTTTTGTTTCACCTTTTGAAATCACTTTATTTGAACATTTTATATTTCATGATCTATAAATTTCATTATTTATGAATATTCAAAATATCTTGTTTTCAATTATCACAAATTCATATTTTAATATTTCCTAGGTTTTGTGTAAATACATCAAGTTTACACACATGGGTCTAAAATGACCCATCTATGCAAGCGTGATAAAACAAAAGAATAAAGAAAACTTTTTGTTAAAATAACCATGGTCACAGTTGTTTAGAATCAACACATTTACTGTAACACTTGAAATATGTTTATTGGCCACTTTGTCACGCATAACAAACATATAACCGATAACACTGAAATTGAACTGTAGTGTAGTGCAACTGTAGGGGGATCTCCCCACCACCAATGATCTCCCCACCACCAATGTGCAGCATCCACCCGGATGATGCGACAGCAGCCATAGTGCACCACACGACGGATTATGTGACCGATAGCATTGATTTATGACCATTTATAAAAATTAATATGGAGGTACTGCCCAGGTAAGGTTTCTGCCCAACAGCGCCAATATATACTTGTATATATAACTTTCTATTGCAACTTTTATTTTGTTGACCTAGCTAACATTAGATAAAATAAAATATGCCGACCGCAAGCTAGCTAATAGTATTGGACATGTTTCTCTTTTGCACTAGTAATGGATTTCAAGGTCAAGGTAACCTTAGCCTAAACGTTCTAATTTTAGGCTATATCTAGATGTCTTTCACAAAATATCAAATATTTTCTGTGACAAAAAATTTATAAAATAAAACTTACATGCATGAAATATACACAAGTAGCCGTGTTGAATTGTGAAATGGGGTGGTGATGGCGCAGTGGATAAGACACATGCCTTTGGTGTGAGAGACCCGGGTTCAAATCCACTGTGAGACACCAATGTGTCCCTGAGCAAGACACTTAACCCCTAGTTGCTCCAGAGGCGTGCGACCTCTGACATATATAGCAAATGTAAGTCGCTTTGGATAAAAGCGTCAGCTAAATGACTCAATCTAAATCTAAATCTAAATGTTTGGCAGGTGAATAGTTTTCTGCAGTAAATATACTTATACTATTTATAAATATCAAAGGTTCCTATATGGGTCATTTTTGACCCATGTGTGTAAAATTGATGTTGAAATACAAAAACCGTGTTTGTTTATAAAGTAAGAAAGGAAAAATAAAAATAATGATTTGTGGAAATCAAAAACAAGATATTTAATGAATACCTGGATTAATAAATGATAAAATACATTTCTTTCAAATATTAAGCAAAGACACATGAATACGGGTCTTTTTAGACCCATGTTGCGCATTAGAAGGGTAGTGAAACAAAAACAATTTTTATTCGAAAAGTAAGAAAGGAAAAATTTAAATAAGGATTTGTAATGATCTAAAACGAGTTAATTGAGGAATACCTGGAATACTGAATGATGAAATCAATTTCTTGCAAAGATATAGAAAATGAAAACTCAGTCGGGTCTATTTAGACCCATGTTGTGCATCAAAGGGTTAAACCCATAGAATCCCTGTATAAAGACTGCCTCAAGATTCATGACAAAAAAACCTCGTCGGGGGGGTGGGGGGGGGGGGGGTGGTTAGAATGGAATTAGTAGTCATATAAGTTTTCTTTCTTATATTGCAAAATGTTTTGTACACTTTTTCAAAATAAATAACATTAAATTACAAAAAAAAAAAAAAAACTCGTCATTATCATCACTGTAATATCTTGGCCAAATATGAGCTACTTAGTCTTGATAATTTAATAAAACACTCGAATGTGTCTTTGATACATAAAATCATATATAGTGCTACTGCTCCCCCTCTGAAAAAGTTTGTAACACTTTGCTCTGAAAAAACAGAGCGAACAACTAGAAGTGTCACAAGGGGGGAGTGTAACCTCTATGGGAGTAAATTGATGCCAAAACCATTGAAAATGCACAGACTAAAAGTCACAAATGGATATTACAACTTGTAAACACAAAACACAATCTACAAATAGATACAAAGTCCTCAAATAAACTCTTTGTGATCCACAAATATAAAGTATGATCTACAAAAAGATTAAAAATCCACAAATAAACACATCCTGATTCACAAATAGAAATCAGTGACTTGTACTCGTAAACCAGAATTTGAATGAATGTAAAGTGACTTGTTTGCAGGTGAATATCATTTTCTGTTTGTAGATTGTGTCACATTTTTTTTCAGAATTCTGACACTATTGTTTCACTTTTGTGACAAAATAATGCCATAATCATTGAAAATGAAGACACTATGATTCAAAAATGCATATTACAATTTGTAAACACAAAACAAGATCTACAAATAAATTAAAAATCTGCAAACAAACTCCTCATAATCTGCAAATGTAAAACACAATCTGTAAATAGATTCCAAATCTGCAAACAAACTCCCCATGATCCACAAATATAAAATGCGATCTAGAAATAGATTTAAAATCCGCAAACAAACTCTTTATGATTCACAAATAGAAAATAAGTGACTTGTACTTGACAACCAGAATTTGAATGAATGCAAAGTGATTTGTCTGCGCAAGAGGGTCATTATTTGTTTGTAGATTGTGTTGCATTTGTTTTCAGAATTTTGGCACCACTGTTTCGCTGTTTTTCCCATTAAAAAATCTACAAATGCCCTCCTCACAATTTGCAAACAAACACAGTCTAACTTGTATTTTCAAACCACTGTAAAAAGACATTCTTACACATTCTGTGCAAAGCTCAGCATGCAAGTGTTGAATTTGTGTTTGCAGATCACAGGGCATTCACAGATCCCTCTGCACACGTCTACAAATCTTTTTGGCACTACCTTTCCGCAGAGTGTGTGACTACGATCCACACGTGTAGTCAGCCAATCAGGGGTATTGCTTCAATGTGATGTCACGCCCCCTCAATAAGCCCTTTTCAAAATAAGAGCTATGTCACTTCTCGGAGTCGGACGGCTGGGCTCACTGCCATTTACCGTTGCCGGTGTCACAGCGCTGACAGGCGGCCAGACCCTCTGCAGACAGAGCCTGGGCAGCGCTGGGGAAGGACGGGACCAACCGACCGACGCTCACAAGATGGGTTGTCAGGTAAGCGGTCGCTCGACTAACGTTAAGTAACGTTAGCTGTGTGACATTTAAAGAATAACTTTATTGCACCCCAGTACGTTAACGTTATGCACTATCGTTAAAACTGCCCAGAAACCGGCTCACCAACAGTCTGGCGTTAACGTTAGCAAAGCCCCATAACTTGTCCAACTAACGTTAGCCTAATAATATAATTGCTATAACCAAACATGTGTTTACACCATAGAACAACAGCATACAGACAGTCAACGTTAGTTCTTGCACATTTTGTGCCAACATCAACAAAATCAACGGTAGCATTTATGTATAGCATGGCAAATATGTAAGTTAACGTTTACCCCAGTCATAGTCTGTCATTTAAGTTATTATCAGTGCCTGACAATTCAGCTAAGATAGCCTGGTACACAAAAGAGTGTTTCAGCCTCACTTTGTTAAATCTGGGGACTCTATACCTCCGCTTTGATGGTAGTAAGTTAGTTCAAACTCATTATGCAGAATATGCATAGGGTTAGAAGCTATGTTATTAGCCAGCCTTAGCAAATTGTGATAATAGGCTGAATCATAAAGCTTCTCAAGAGGCTGACCTACAATCTTTGAGCAAATTTTTAATTGATTAAACAACTTTGTTTTCAGCATAACAGACAGGCTTTTATACCAAATAGAGTTGCAATATTGCAGTATGCTCATTGACCTATAGAACAACAGAAGAATCCGTCGTCTTAGGTCATTTGAAGTAAGAAAACAAAGTAAATTCTCTGCTTTGTTTTTTTACAGAGAGATCTTTCCAAGATAACATATCGTCTATAATCACTCCTAAATGGATGTCTTACTCCTAACCAATATGATTTTCTAATTATGAATAAAAAAAGCCATTATATCCGATGCAGACCCAAATACAATCTGCTCAGTTTTACTCGTATTAATGACAAGAGCATTATTCTCACACCACTCAATCAATTTAGTCACACCTTGTTGATGAAACCCAGGACTGTCAAAATCATTTAACACCGATATTAAAACAGTGTCATCAGAATACTTCAAAATATACTGATTGTGCTCAGTGTGTTTTTAGCAAAATATACGCTCAATGTGTTTTTATTTCAGGATTTCTTCGGTGTGGATAGTTCAGGAGGTTTCATCCTTAAAACATCAGTGTCTCTTCAACGAACACTGGCTGAGCGTCAGCGAGCCGGCTGGAAATATTTAAATATCAGTCGGCACTTATGTATAAAGCTGATGATGGTACATGGGGCAACTTTTTAAGCATTGTTTCTGGGCAATCTTGCCGAGTGATTGTTGCTTGGGCACTTTCCCATTGAAAAAATACAATACATTTCTATCTTGATCATTTAGATCGGTCGTGCAGCCCTGTGTGTCATCTGGTTGCCCGTTGATGGCAAGATTGCCCAGAAACATTGCTCCAAAAGTTGCCCTGTGTATCATCACATTTACTCTTTATTGATCAACACAGAGCTGCGCTGTTGTGGAAAGCTATGTGCTCATGTCTCCCTCTCCACCTGTCTGCAGAATCCGGACCGGAGGTGGCCCAATCTGTTTCCCAACCTACCAAACTGCTGTGTGTGTTTTGTTTGTTTCTCTGTGCTGGAGTTCTTTTAAGAACTTGATGGCTTTATCCAGTTTGTTATTAAATTTATGAATTTTAAACTTGTCTTTATTATATCCACACACAAAATAGCTATTTTTAGTTGTCAAGCATATTGTTTTTAATTGTATTACCATCAAATCGCATGGATAGTGACGTTGCTGTCTTATGTCGATTTAGCATCTTAAACCTCTCTGGTGCAATCTAGTCCATATTTGAGGGCTCTTGCCATAGTGGTTTTTGATCAGGTTTAATTTGTAAACTGAACGTGTGTGTGTACCCCTCTATAGTATTTTCCCTAACAGAATAAAGGTTTTACAAATCTGAAAGTGGGTTTCAGACAGCGTTAAGGCATTTCAAAACCTACTTAAGTAAAAATGATGTTAGTAGGCCTACCATTTACTTAAATAAATGCAGCAAACCCTATTATATCTGATGTTTCTGGATTACTGTTACTGCTGCATTAATGTGCATGTTAATGTAAATAGTTTATTTAGCTGAAGGAGGAGCAGGATTTTCTCAGTCCATAAAAGAACACTTCCTCAAGGGCACAAAAACATTCAAATACTACCTACACACTATATCACTACATAGATAGATATGTAACCATCTATCTATAGATGGAAGCATTTAAAATGAGCTAAACTTTAAACATCTAGGCTACAGCATTGAAATACAACATGCACATTAATGCAGCTTAACATTAATACAGGAACATCATGGTTATGAAACACTGATGGGATCGTTATACTGCATTTTGACATAGCGAGTGGGAGATGCCACAGTCCACTTCTAAATCAAGTTACCTCAGTCATATGACAAAGGAAATTAATATTTGCCGTATGCTGATGACAAAAGAGGGAAACCACACAGGTCTGAAAATAACAGTAGATATTTTAATAAGTAAATTAAGCAAAAATATACATTTGTAGGTGTATGTCAGATCAGCATGTATACAATGTGAGTGGAGTGTATGGGTGTAAAACACAAAGAAACAAACAGAACAGAATCAGTCAGAAGGCCAGGAGAAGAGAGTCAAATCATCAAGGCAGCCACCACCCATTAACCATCAACCATTCAATGAGTGATTCCACAAATTGAACCGTGTTGATAAAAATGTCCATGCCAAGGGAATCTGAGGGTCCCATAGGGTCAATAGCTGACCTAAGCTGTTCCATCTGCTCAGGATTCAGAGGGCTTTGCAGTATTGGAACAGTCACCCCAGTGTGTCCATTGTCTTGACGGCTGATATCCTCCTCCCAGTCAATAACAGGAACAAGAAACTCCTGAAATATAAAAGACAAATCATAAACTTCACTCATAACACTACTGGTTCATTTCAGTAAATTGTTAGAGCATTTTATTTATTTTTATACATAATGGGAAGTGACTCATTCAAGAGAAATACAATACAGAACATTTCCAAATAACATGGCCATGGAAAAGTACTTCTGCATTGTCTGGATCTGCAATGGGATTTTGCATTTGGCCAACATCCCACAGCTGGTTTGGCGTCAGGTTTTGCTCTGTCCGGATTGGGTGGTTGTCCCATCCCTCACGAAAGTTGTCCAGATTGTTTTGCAGACGAGGCAAGAAGACATAATGACATGCAAAAATGTGTGTGGTGCTACTGAGGTCCAGATAGCCTTCATTTTCCAGTGTGTGAAGTGCGTGGTAAAACACGTTGGTCACTGCCATCCACACGTCTCGCCACAGCCTCTCAATCCTGAGTTTTGAAATTAAAATAGATAATTAGATTATATGAAATTACATGTGATAAGTTACCAAAGGTCGAAGTCCACAGTAGTCAATTTTTTCGCTGGCTTAATTAACATAAATTTTATTCATTTCTTTCACACCTACTGCAGTCAGATTCACCGTGTTCACTCTAAATAAACTCACTCACATGGCTGTGCACTTGTAAATGACACATCAAGGATGTTAAGAGGCTAAACGCAGGTTTAAACGTGCCCCATTGAAGTCAGCAGGGTGCAAATTTTAAAAAGAGGATAACACGGTGTAGGCAACACCGATTTTTGTCGTTTTTCTCTGTACTGACAGCACTCCAAAATTACAAAAAAAATGAGCTCAATGTTAAAATTGACTGGAGTTCTCCTTTAACAAACAGGAACGTCAGTAGCGTGTGGAAGAACCATATAAAACCGCAACAGCCTGGCACCTTCTTCCAATACTGCTCATCATCCTGGTCACACACTGTTGGGATGGAATCCCATTCTTCAGCCAGCATTTGTTGCAAATGAGTTCTCAGCAGCCAGTATCTGACATCACCCCTTATATGGAACTTTGCAGATGGTACTGGGGCATACTCCAAAGAATTAAGCAACTAAGCAACATTTTGCAGAACACCAGCTTGAACTTGCCCTATCAATCGCATGGGCCCTATCCAGATCAGTCAAACATGGCATGCTGATTCTTGGAGCAGACACCAACGGACCTCTGTAGCAGGGCACATGCTCACAGTGGGGGTCCATAAGCTCAAAACAAGGGTCAATAGCAACAGCAAAGAAAAGCTGTTTGGCATTGTCAGAAAAGATTTGGCAATTTTTAAATGGGGACAACCCACATACTGAGCTCTGCTGCTCATCCCATAAATGCATGTTCCTTACAAATGTGGCACCATTTTAATAAAAAAAGGGACATTATCAGGCTTCCCAATGATATAAAATGTACTGCCAAGAAGCATTGTTACAACACAAAATAATTTACCGAACACAAATTTCCTTACTTTTTAAGCATATTTTACATGTTAATCATACTACAACAGTTTAAAGAGTTTGTTCCAATTTGTGTGATCTTACCTCTGATTGTGAACACTTTTGCCTGCAATGAAGCTTCCGTTCTCAGGCCCTCTTACAGACATCATTAGGCGTGCCACTGCCACATTCTCTACACCGTGGTCTGCTCTTACTCTGCAAACAATAAATCAGTGAATAATATAACATATTGTTTAAAGATAATTGGAAATGCCGCATAGGTTAACCATGTGACTGCACACAAAAATAAAGCATACTAGGACTCAATTGGCATTTTATATCATAATTATATTGGGTGAACTTCTCTTTACATCCCGAAAGCAATCAGTATATGCTTATCTGATTGATAGTAAATAAATAAAAAACCTGTATCTGTGGCTGTCACTGTACTGTAATAAGCAAAGCCAATGAAATTTTCTTACCTTTTTTTGCGTAGTTTACATGTTTATGATACTACAAGAGTTTAGAGAGTTTAAAGCGGGCAGCCAATGATTTACTTCAGTTCGAATTAAATAATAATAATTGACTTAATATCTCTAAATTACTGCAAGGAAAGTGACCAACCACAGATGTCAACTTTTGGTGAAACAGTTTTTTGTGACACCCAGAGTTATCTTTACCTCCATCAGTGGTGGTGGTGGTTGGGTGGGAAGGGGGTCAAACAGAATAGTAATGCAAAAAAATACTAGATGGCATTATTAAGGTAATGAAATCATCTAGCAATATACAAATATGACTACTGTGAATTAATAAATGCAATATCAAATGTCATTATTTCAAAAACATTTCACACACTTGTGGACACTGGTTAACAATAATTATTTTCTGCAGATGTGTTTTCTATATAATCCATACATCGTGATTTCAGGGCAGACAATCATGAAACTATTGTGTTAAAAATGTCTGTGGTAGAATGAAATCTCACCTGAGTGGGAATCCAAAGCGCTCCACCGATTCTGAGAAAAAGGCCAAAGTGGTGGCTGACAGGTTGTTTGACGCAGCACCCAGGTACATTATCTACATAACAAAAGACATAAGTACAACATAAAAACCAAGGGATATCATCCAACATAATTGTGAACAACAATAGGTTGTAAATAGGCTGCTTTTTGCAAAAGACCATTAAATATATTGTAATGTCTACAAAAATAATATCTAATTTCCCTGACAGGGATTGTGTAGGCCTACTCCTATTCTCAATATTATAGAAAAGTTGAATGGTTTTATGTCACACTGTTAGCTTTGTGATCTGGTCATCAGGCAAAGATGCACAGACTCAGACCAACATGGAAACTATGCAGTGCAAATAGTGATGTATATTAAATGTGTACCTTTCGAGAAAAGCCATCAATCCCTCCAAAGATGACAATGTTGTACCTGTGGATAAAACCATTTATTAGATTCCAAATAAATGGGAACAGGTCAACTACATCTTACACAAGTTCGTACATAATTGCACTTACATAGTTACAATAACCGTTAGGTGTACACATTTATTCCAAGAACAATCACTAGTAAACTTACCGGATAAGCTTGTGGTTCGTGTCTATGTGGACCAGGTACCTGGGACAGGGCACAGAATAGGTCCGTCTTACAACACACCCCAACTGCGTCATCCGAGACAACACCCCCATTGTATCCACACGGTGCATAGATGCCCTCACCCGGTTCCACTGCACCCGATGTCCCTCTGCTAACAAAGTCCCTTTGACGATACGGTAACCGGCATGAGGCATCCTCAATTTAACCTCGGACACCATTTCATCCAGTGCTTCATCCGTCAATGTACTGTACAGTTCCCTTTCGAAAGCTACAATCGATGCTGCGCTGCTCAGCGCATTGGGAACGTCTTTAACCGTGACCAGCTGTGAATATTGTGTGTAACACGTCGATAGAATTGACCCGGAGGTAATATAGCCTCGGTCGATGACGTCATCGGCGCGCACCCGCAACGCGAGGCTATAAATAGATGAGCCGCAGGTGCATCGTCAGGTCTTTTGTCTTCAGACCATTCTGTGCATGTGTGGACGCAAACACTCTCTCTCTATCTCTCATCTGTTCTCAGATCTTTGCTAGGAGTTAGTTTTGTCAGGCAGTGTGCAGAAAATTTCTCATTTCTCAAATCTTTTCTCTCTCACGCTACATCAAAGAGTTTTTGAAAGTAAAAAAAAGAGGAGAAATGAGCCAACAAAACAGCAAGCGTTGTGTTCCTCCATGCTCCCGTCCCATCTCGGAGCTGGATACACACGATTACTGTTTTGTTTGTTTGGGGGAAGAGCACGCGGTTCTGGCTATAGAGAAGGGCGGGTGCGAGCATTGTGACCAGCTCACTGTTAAGATGCTTCGCTCCCGTCTGTCCTATTTCCAGACCGCACCCGCATTGTCATCGTGGGGCTCTCGTATGGATCTGCATGACGAGCAAGAGACGGGTCCGTCCCTTTCGCTTGCTGCGTCACCAGATCCACGCATCCCTTCCCGTGATTTCGAAGCGCGCTCCGGTGCTTCTTCGACTCACGAGGGGGATGATGTATCTCTTGGGTCTTCGGACCGTGAGCAGCCAGCCTCTGAGCGTTCTTCTCGTGAAAAGAGATCTGTCGAAGAATTGCTCGAGGTGGTTACTCGCGCAGTGGCCAGATTACAGCTTGACTGGCCACGCGAACAAGAGACCCCCAAACAGTCTAAGTTAGGGGATAGGTTTCTGTCCGGTGGCAGAGGGGAGGGACCAAAACATCAGTCTCTCCCCTTTTTCGAGGACCTCCATGACGAACTATCTAAGTCATGGAGTAAACCATATACTTCTCGCGTGTTTGTGCCCTCGACGTCGACTTTTTCGACTATCGTGGGTGCAGAGGCGCGGGGGTATACGGAGATGCCTCGGGTTGAAGAGACGCTCGCGAGCTATCTCTCTCCCGACTCGGCATCTTCGATAAAGAAACCTACCCTCCCCACTAAACCCTGTCGGATAACATCATCTTTAGTGGGGAAAGCTTATCAAGCTGCAGGTCAGGCTGGTGCTGCGCTGCACACTATGGCAGTGTTACAGGCATACCAGGCTGACCTGTTGAAGGATTTGAGTGCGGGCAGTACGATCGACGAAGAGTCATTTTCTGAGCTTCGTCGTGCCACAGATCTGTCTCTCCGTGCGACCAAGCAGACGGCCCGTGCCATCGGCCGTTCAATGTCTGCTTTGGTCAGCACGGAGAGGCATCTGTGGCTTAATCTGACAGGGATTAAAGAAAAGGATCGGCTGTTTTTAATTGACTCTCCTGTTTCTCCATCTGGGCTGTTTGGTGACTCCGTGAACACCGTGGTCACCCGTTTTAAGGAGGTTAAAAAACACGAGGAAGCGTTTGTTCAGTTTCTTCCTCGCCGCACTCAAGGGGAGGGGCCGTCTGCCACCCAGCCCCGCCCCGGTCCTTCAAAACCTAGGGAGGTAAAGAGGCAGAGTGTAGCGGACCGTGCTCCCCCTCGCAGGGATTGGGGACAGGTTCGCCGCACTCAGCAACCTCCCAAGCCAGACCTCAGGACTATTATCAACAGGAAGAAGAAGTCCTGATGGTCTGGCGCCCAATCTGGTGGGGGTAGCCCCCCACGGGATGGGGCGCATGCAAGATCTTTTCGCCCCTTCCCGTTACCCTCACAAAACCTCTCCATCCCCGCCACCTCTCGTGCTTCGGGGGGCAGCGGTTTCCAGCGAAATGTTGGATGTTCCGTTGTTTCCTGCCGTTATACAGGGCACGGAACATCCAACATCCCCTCAAAAGGAAGTATTAAAATTGATACCACTCTCAGGAAGTCTGGCAGCGTGGAAACTTCTGCCAGGCATTTCTGCGTGGGTATTAAGCACAGTACAGATAGGATACAGAATCCAATTTATTCGTCGTCCTCCACGTTTCAACGGCGTGATCTTCACTTCCGTGAAACCGGAGCTGATGCATGTACTGTCGCAAGAGCTGCAAACCCTTCTGAGCAAAGAGGCCATAGAACATGTTCCTCTTCCAGAAAGAGAGTCAGGCTATTACAGCAGATACTTCCTGGTTCCCAAAAAGGATGGGGGGGTGCGTCCAATCTTAGATCTTCGAGGCTTAAACCGTACAGTCAAAGCGCTCAAGTTCAAGATGTTAACCGTCAAGACGGTCGTGACGCAAATTCAACATCACGATTGGTTCGTCACGATCGATTTGAAGGACGCTTATTTTCACATAGAAATATTGCCACAACACAGGAAATTCCTGAGGTTCGCTTTCGGGGGCGAAGCGTACCAGTTTCGGGTTCTTCCATTCGGCCTGGCCTTGTCACCCCGCACATACACGAAATGCATGGATGCAGCACTGGCTCCGTTACGACTCCAGGGCATTCGCATTTTGAATTACATCGACGATTGGTTGATACTAGCTCAATCGCGAGAGATGGCGCTCCAACACAGAGACATCGTGTTAGCTCATCTAGTTGCTCTAGGGTTGAGACTCAACACCAAGAAAAGTGTTCTTTCTCCTGCCCAGAGAACGACTTATCTCGGGATTGTTTGGGATTCGGTTACGATGCGGGCACAAATGTCTCCCGCTCGAATCGAGACCATTCGGCAGACCATGAGCAAAGTCAGGCTAGGCCAAGAACTCACTGTTCGTCAGTACCAAAAAATGTTGGGTTTCATGGCATCAGCATCCACGGTGATTCCTCTGGGGCTGTTGCACATGAGACCATTTCAGTTGTGGCTAAAAGCCAGAGGATTTCATCCAAGAGCCAATCCTCAAAGGCACATAAAAGTGACGCGCCGCGGGCTTCGTACACTATCTCTGTGGATCAGACCCCGGTTCCTTGCCTTGGGTCCCACTCTAGGGGCGCCGTGTCGTCGCAGACTGCTAACGACGGACGCCTCCCTGATGGGCTGGGGAGCGGTCTTAGATGGCCGTCCAGCTCAAGGGGAATGGGAGGGTCATCAGCTCGATTGGCACATCAATTGCCTCGAGTTGATGGCCGTATTTCTGGCTCTGAAATATTTTCTCCATCAATTGAGGGGCTGTCATGTCCTAGTGCGGGTGGACAACACAGCAGCAGTCTCTTATATAAATCATCAGGGGGGTCTGCGCTCACGCAATCTGAACAGAATAGCGAGGCAGATTTTTCTCTGGGCCCAGGACAAGTTCCTGTCACTCAGGGCAGTATATATTCCAGGGCATTTGAATGTGGGAGCAGATTTACTGTCCAGACGGACACTACCGACAGGGGAATGGAAACTCCACCCGGAAGTAGTGAAACAGATTTGGACCAAATTTTACAAAGCAGAGGTGGACCTCTTCGCCTCCCAGCAGACAGCGCAATGTCCCCTCTACTTCTCTCTGAGTCACCCAGCTCCATTGGGTCTGGATGCGATGGCGCACTCATGGCCCAAGATGCGCCTGTATGCGTTTCCTCCAGTTTCTTTGCTCCCGGGAGTTCTAGCCAGAGTTCGCCAACAAGGTTCTTGCCTCTTGCTGATAGCGCCACGTTGGCCGAACAGAGTGTGGTTCTCGGAGATAATATCTCTCCTCGACGGCTCGCCTTGGGCGATTCCGGAGAGGAGGGACCTTCTGTCTCAGGCGGAGGGCACGATATTCCATCCCAGGCCCGACCTGTGGAATCTTCACGTTTGGCCCCTGATGGGAACCAACTGAGGGACACTGGGCTTTCGCCTGCTGTTATTGAGACTATTCTGAGTGCTAGGGCTTCCTCCACTAGACAAAGTTATGCCGGTAAATGGGGTGTTTTTGAAAGGTGGTGTGTTGTACACAATGTAGATCCAGTCAACTGCCAGGTTGCTTCAGTTCTGGACTTCATGCAAGAGAAATTATCAACAGGCACATGCCCTGCTACTCTTAAGGTTTATGTGGCCGCTCTTTCGGCTTGCCACGCCTTAGTTGACGGGGCGCCGCTCGGGAGACATCCTCTGCTCTCTCGCTTCCTTCGTGGGGCCAGGCGACTGAGGCCTCCAGTAAAAACCAAGATCCCTTCGTGGGATTTAGCTATAGTCCTCGAGGGTCTGGTTGAAACCCCCTTTGAACCTATAGAGTCAGCGTCTGATAAACTTCTGACTTTAAAAATGGTTTTTCTAATGGCAATAACTTCCTTGAAGAGGATTGGGGATATGCAGGCTCTGTCTATCTCTCCATCCTGCTTAGACTTTGCCCCAGGAATGGTGAAAGTAATTTTGCATCCTCATCCTGATTACCTGCCTAAGGTTCCATTTTCGTCTGTACATCCGGTCATTCTAGAAGCCTTCTGTCCTCCACCGTTTACAACGCCGGAGCAGGAGAAATCGTATAGACTGTGTCCAGTCCGTGCTCTTCAGGCTTACATCCACCGCACTAGCCAGTGGCGTAAGTCAGAGCAATTATTCGTCTGTTATGGTGGTAGTAACAGAGGAGGAGCTGCCACCAAGCAGACCATGTCTCATTGGGTCAGGGATGCAATTGCTTTGGCTTATGAGGCGCGCGGTCAAGCTTCGCCTATAGGTCTCAGAGCTCACTCTACCAGAGGGGTCGCTTCTTCTAGTGCTTTGGCGAGGGGTGCCCCTTTACAACAGGTTTGTGATGCGGCAGGTTGGTCCTCTCCGCACACATTCATAAGGTTTTATAGTTTGGATGTTCATGCCACTCCGGGCTCTCATGTCCTTGAGTCAACATCACAGGCTAGTGTCTGAGGCCTTCTTGCGTTCTGTGAGCACATGCACAACCGTTGGGGTCCAGACATGTTCAAGCACGGCGGCGTGGGTATTCTCGTTCCCAATGCGCTGAGCAGCGCAGCATCGATTGTAGCTTTCGAAAGGGAACGGTCTCGGTTACTTCATTGTAACCTTGTTCCCTGAGAAAGCGGAACGAGATGCTGCGCTGCTTTGCCGTGCTGAAGATGTCCCAGGACTGCTCTTCAGACAAAATATCCTGACGATGCACCTGCGGCTCATCTATTTATAGCCTCGCGTTGCGGGTGCGCGCCGATGACGTCATCGACCGAGGCTATATTACCTCCGGGTCAATTCTATCGACGTGTTACACACAATATTCACAGCTGGTCACGGTTAAAGACGTTCCCAATGCGCTGAGCAGCGCAGCATCTCGTTCCGCTTTCTCAGGGAACAAGGTTACAATGAAGTAACCGAGACCGTTCTCTGACAGAAATAGAGTTTTCTTGCATCCTTCTGCACACTGTTCTACGGGACACCCCCGCTAGCTTGGCGATGCATGGAACTGGCAATCCAATGTCAAGGAGATGAATGAGAAACTCTTCTGATAAAATAAGTTTTGGACGGCCAGCAAAAGGTCCTTTTACCACCTGTACCACTCTAGGCGGCTGTTGATGATCTTGTTGGTGCATCTCTATCAAGTCGCTAAGCTCCGTCAACACATTCATTACCTCCTGGGGCATTTCAATGTGCCTGGATAGGGCACTGATGAAAACCATTTCTTGGGTGCAGATGAAATCTAGGTAGTCCATGTCCAGCGGTCTTTGTTCTAAGACATGCGTAAGGCGTGAATGCAGACGTTCGAAGATGTGTTGCTTTAACAGTTGCTGTAGAGAAGAAACAACACATGTTGATCTAGGGCTAGGCCTTTGGTATGACATGTGCAATGTTTTAATTGGTGACAGACAAAACAGTTGATTTCTGTCTTTAACCACAATAAAAATAATACCAATGCACACATTAGTAGGGATGTCCCGATCCGATAAACAATTCCCATCGAGGCCGATCAAGGCATTTTTTTTAACGGAGCACAAACCTAAGCCTGATCTTGTGTGTTGCTTTAGATTTCCTACAAGTCTCAGAAACGGAGAACAGTTTCTGGCCGGATGCAGATAAAATGTCTGCAGCGTGGAAATATTTTTAAGTTGAAAAACAAAAGCAGTCCAACAGCATTTTGTAATGTCTGCAATACAAGCATTTTGCAAGCAGTAAAAACATATTGAAAACAATTTTAGTGACAAATCCACATGTATCGCAACTTTTCACAGTGTGTTTGTAGAGGAATGTGCAAAGCGCAGGTCTGCTGCAGTTAGCCAAAGGAGTTGCTCTGTGATATTACTTCTACCATAATAAGAAACCGGAAAAAAACAGGAGATTGTGAACCCAAAACTTAGCATTACGGGTTGTGTTTACTGGCATTAAAAGAGCTGCGTTTAATACTACCAGTTTGATAAGCCTCCTAAAAAAAATGTAGGAGCACAATGTGTGAGTAAAGATTACCGGGAGAAACCGTGATGGTTGGGTTGAACAGTCGCTTGAGCAACTCCTGATACAAAAACCTGTGACAAGTGTTTTAAAAAGGCGTTTTCTATGTGTCAAATCAAAAGAAACAATCTGTTTCAATAATTCCTAAAGCTTTAATAATATTTTGTGCCCATGACTAGAGTCCAGGGCCTTCACTTCCGTAGTCCTCCACTGGTTTCACATAATTGCACACAAGGAGAAGCAGCATAAGATATTTTAAAATGTCTCTTTAACTAGCGGGTATTCCCACAATTGTCCCATGTCATACACCACTGTAAACCAAAAACGTGGTAAAATTTGTGATGGTTCTAAACAATTTTTCGTTTCTGTTGGGTGAGATTCCAAAAAAACGAGTCAACTTCTCTATTTCATCAAATGACTCAGCAGTAGCTGAGCGGAAATTGACCGTGTTGGATGCTTCCCACTGCTACGTCTTTATTTATCTGACTGTCAATGTCTGACTTGAGTTCCGAGACGTTGCCAGTTTATACTTTTCTTTTTAAATTAAACTCGTTCCCCTCCGACGCACCTGTGTCATGGAGGTGCGCGGTAATTATCTATTCTGAATACTAACGTAAGCCCCATGCGAATAGGGCAAGACATGACACTGACCAAACACACACATGTATGAATATAATACGTCACGTATAATATCTTGGACAGTTACTTGAAGCATTAAGCAAGACACATAGTGACTTACCCATCCTTCACCAGCCATTAGCTTCGTATGGTAGTAAGTTAGGTCTTCTCCTATGTCCAGTCCGCTAAGTTAACGTTAGCTAATCAAGACTTATTTGACTGTTTTGAGGCAGTTTTACTTGGTGTGACACGTTTAGGAGGACCTGTTGGCAAAAATGGAATACAATATTCACAGTAATGCTTTTATTTGTGTATAATGACTGAAAATAATAACCGTGTTATTTTTACCTTAGAATGAGCAGGTTGTATTGGTTTTAGCCAGAGGGAGAGGGTCCTCTTCTACGGAGTCCACTACATTGAACCGTCACTTTCCTACGCAGGAACCGACAACGCGTTTTATTTCCGGTTTCTCCAGTTTTGATCAAGCCAGCTGCCAGAAAAAAAGTGTGTGCGGTAATTTCAGTAACAGCTGCGAGAGAGAACGCGCTTGAGTTGCGCCTCTCTCTCTCAAATTCTAATTCTAATTCAAATGAGAATTATTGGCATGACTTGTACAGTATTGCCAAATCATTGGCCATTACATAGGCAATGAACAAATAATCAATAATCAGTAATAATCAGTAAACAAATGCATGAATACATGTATATATCAAAATAATAAATACAAAAATTATATAAAAAATTTTATATATATACTCATTTCTAATAAAAGTAGTGTTTTATGGTGCGTAAACACCTTTTACCTTATTTGGATTATTCTCAGGTTAGGTAAAGTACGTCAAATCTGTTCAAATTAATAAGCAAAAAAAAAAATTCATACAGTAATTAGGTTACAGAAGACTTCTTCGTGGTAAGTTCAGCTCAATCTTTTGTAAAGCACAGACTTATGGCAGGCAAGCTTGTCAATTTCAATTATATATATTTTTTATTAAATACAGGTTTACTAGTTTACATATAAGGTACTAATATAAAATAAAATTAAATAATCAAAAACCAACAGTTCACAAGTTTTGACTGCATGAGGCACAACAGCAAAAGCATCTAACACCGGAGAGGCGGTCCAGGTGGATCAGCGTTTGCCTGGACATTCTTTTTCAATCCTTTTATAGTAGCATCATATTTCTTGACATTTGGAAACTCCCTCGGTTTACATTTAGTCCTTTACAGACAATCTGTCCAATCCAAAGTCTTTAACTGTCATCAATTCTGGAAAACCCCTTAGGACCTTTGCATACTCTTCATCCTTTTTCTACGGCCTTTCCTCCTCTGCTTTCTCCAAGCGTCCAGTCTGCAACACATCAACTGGTAATACTTGCATCCTTCTCTTAATACTCAGTAACATTCTTTCTAAAAAATGTTTTTTTTTACTCACTATATTACTGGTTAATAAATGCTTTAAACATTAACTGTGGTATGTCTATATATAAACCATTTTCTCAATAAATGATCTTACAACAACAATTGCAGTGTGTTCTTTGACAATACATTTTTCTATAAATGATTATACAACTACAATTGCAATGTTTTCCTTTGTAAACCATTATCTCAATAAATGATTACACAACAACAGTTGCAGTGTGTTCTCCATTATATAACACTTTCTCAATAAATGGTTAATGATTATAACAAGTGCCCTTCATTACATAACACTTCCATTATGTAAAGTTACAACTGTGGTTAATTATAACACATAAGTATTTCATACATAAAAGGCATAATTATAATAGAATAATTGCATGTTGCATAAAAGTAGAAAAAAATAATGGTCAGTTTTTATAGGGGACGTCCCATACAGTATACACTCCTCATATCTAACCATTTTACTGCAGCTTTTTGGAGATATTTGTCATTATTCTACTTTAAACACATATAAAAACCTCATTTCTAGAAGAAGAAAACACTGGTCAGGCTTAATACAGGACGTCCCATAGAGTATACACTCCTCATATGAATTTATTTTACTGTAGCATTTTGGACATATGTCACATTAATCAAATTAAGAGGTGTGCAAAGTACAAAATAAGTAGAAAAAATAGGTCTTTATACAATTTAGAAGTCAATTAATGTGACATCTCCAAATTGCTGCAGTAAAATGGTTAGATATGAGGAGTGTATAGTATATTGGACGTCCCCTATAAAAACTGACCATTCATTTCTTCTACTTGTAATAAATTAGGTATTTATACACCTCTAAAGTCAAATAAATTAGCAAATCTCCAAAATGCTGCAGTAAAATGGTTAGATATCAGGATTGTATACTATATGTGACGTCCTGTATTAAACCTGAACATTATTTTTACTACTTATTCGAAATTAGGTCTTTCTACACCTCTGAAGTCAATTTAAGTAGCATATCTCCAAAATGATGCAGTAAAATGGTTTGATACGAGGTGTGCATATTGTATGGGACGTCCATCTTGTTACATCGTCTCTCACATATGGTCAACTAATATGAAAGAGAAAATAAATGAAATAAAAAAACTTGTCTTATCTTGTATACTGCCATTCGCGTTTTTCGCACCCTCCGTAGTTTTTTCCTACACGTTTGGAAGGTCAGCGGCATTCAGTGCAATTTTAAACCACTTCAATGTATCGACACTTAAATTATGTTAAAGTATAACACTTAGCTAGCACAGTCATTTGCAATATTTATGTATTCATTGTGGTACTACTTGTTTGCATACATCAAAAAGATAAATGAATTGCAAACTCAATGCAAGGAACGTTTTTTTCAGTTAGTTTTATTGATACATCCACAGATGAGTATGGTAACCAAACATTAACAGTGACCAGATCAATAACTCTATACTCAGGTTTTCTTCAAGTATAATAACGCCAACATCTGGATTTAAGATTGTAACATTTCAATGCCTCAGGCAAGGTCTCTTTGACCGCAACCATAACAGTAACATGTTTTATGATTTGAAACATTTTAGGACGGAGCATGTCAAAATCTCTGACCAGGTTTTATACATTGAAACTCGCCCTGTAAAATATTTTACTTGTAAAATGTCTGTACGATTACTAATATAAGGGAGTACAAAATCTGGGAACAAAACAAAAATTTAAACAATATATAAAAAAATAAACTATGACATCCTGAACACTGCAGTATAAGCTAGATCCCATTAAACAAGCCCAAATCCGCTGTCCACGGATCGGAGACACAGCATCATGTCTGCCTTCAGAGCAGTATAAGTGTGGTAGTGGCTTGGAAGGCGCAAGCGCTCAAAGCAGGTGGATGCAGTTGGAAGCGTGGACTCCACCAACACCAAGTTAAGCTTAGAGCAAGGCACCTCCCAGCCCACCCAGAACTTCATCAAATCACGCAAAACCTCAGGTGTAGCTGTAATAAAAAACAGAAATATACTTGAGGGAGACACTCTTGAAACAATTGACTAGCCAAAACACTTTCAGATTTGTAAAACTGCATAAGTCCTTAATGCAAAGTGACCTTCTTCAATGAAGGTTCTAAAGAACCCTGTCACACGGTCCACTGTTGCTGGTGAAGGAACATCGCCGTCGCTGTCCACATTGCTGTCTTCATTTTGCTGTGGCCATCTGATACTCTGAAGGACTATCTGTAATGTGTGTAATGTGTTTATGAAGAAACTAATATGCAACTCTTTAAATAAATTTCTTTAAATAATTTAGTGTTTCATAGTTTTAGTCCAAAAAAAGAAAATACCTCAGATGTCAACTGAACCTCTGTCTCCCTTGGGAAAAGGATGGGAAGAACATCTGCTCTGGTGGAAAGGAGTGGCCACAACCCTGTGTCCTTCAGGCCCTTGCGCAGCTGCTTGATTTGACGGCTAACTCGTCCAATGACCTATAATATTTAATTAATTTCAGATTATAGGATAAACAAATAATAAAACTCAACCCAAATGCCTGTTAATCAAACAATGGTTCAGCAGACAGCATAGCTGAACAATTTGTAAGTGCACATGAAGTGCAAACATAACCATTTTTTGGATAAAATTGGGAGTAATTCTTAGATTGTATGACTGTGCATTATAGCATGGATTAGTAGTTTTTGGAAGAGCCAGTCCTTGTTTTCAGAGTTTGGCACAGGTAGATCCCAGGCAAAGCAGAGGTTGGTGAGACGTAAGCTTTCTTCCTCTGTTAAAGCCTCTTCTTGTTGCAGCTGTAAGACAATATAACAAAAAATAATGTATCCGTGAAAGAAAGTTCAACGTTTTTTTTCCCCTTTCAGACAGCTTTGAAATTCATCTACACAAATGACAAAATTCTGTAAGGGACCTGGCTGAGCCAATCATTGATTATTCCTATCATTGAAGTAAGGGTAAATTGCTTGATTCATATCAAGCTGATCATACATTTCTGTGGCTAAAATTAGTTCGGGGATGGGACAAAAAATATGATTAATACTAACATGTTTAATAACACAACTGACACAGACAGCAAACAACAAAATGATTGTGACGATGATGTGAACAAAAAATTAACAGGCTATTCATTGAATTGATTTTTCTTAAGTAGCGCAGCCACATATTTTTACAAAGGTTCTTATTAATGAATTAAGTTATCAAGTTTATTAATACAAAATATAGTGTTCCTTATGGATGTACAAAACATACATACCCATATTTTTGCTATGCAAGCAACACTTAAAAAAATATTAAAGAACACTTTCCATAGACATATTAACCTATTCTTGAATGTAAAACAGCCCCTACAACAGAATTCCGCCAGGCCTGAGATCATGTCATTGAAATAAACATGTCATTGAAAAAACAATTACTATAAATGTCAGAGGTTGCACGCCTCTGGAGCAACTAGGGGTTAAGTGTCTTGCTCAGGGACACATTGGTGGATGGGTCACAGTGGGGGATTGAACCCGGGTCTCTCACACAAAAGGCATAGTCTTATCCATTGCACCATCACCACCCCTTAATTACAAAGACGCATATGCTGTACTCACAAGGCCGACTGTCTCCCTGAGGTCCATGTCAGGACAGTCCAGCAGTGTTAGATCAGAAGCAGCAGTCTCTGGTGTTCCACCCCCCAGAATGTTGACAACTGCTTTGCTAAGTCCTGACAGAGTGGGACCGCCGTGAATGAATGAATGGCCAATCATTCTACCAGCCATTAGGAACAAGTCACTCTCAACAAGCACTGATGATGCTGAAGGGACAAGGTGATCCTTCTGACCGTCAAACAGTCTGGTCACCTTTGTGGTACCTGGGTAGAGACATTACAATATCTATTTAAGGTATTGTATGTAATGTACCAAATGTAAATTATCGAACTGCAGTTTAGTAATTTTTAGTCATCGCACTAATGATTGAGACTCCTCTTGCATCATCCGTTTCCACCAGTCACAAATTATTCTCACAGTTTCTGGACTTTTGCATGTATTAAGTATAACGGTACCTAGGGCACCAATCAGAAATGTGATAAATATGTTTAATGCACTGCTTGACGCATTAAAGTACAAGATTGTGTACTCACTTGTTTCTTTGTGTGTAAAAAGCATAAAAATCCAAAACATGTTGACTTGAATTACATGTAATGATTTAATACAAACCTAAATCCAGTTGAAACCCATTCTTGACTTTGTGCAGAATTTTTGAAAACAGGTAGCGGTTAACACCCTTGCCAATGGCAGCATCACCTAAAATACAAAGCAAGTCTAAAGAAGGTAGCCTGCCATCAAGGCCTCTAATACCAAATGTAGACATTGTGCAGGAAATTGTTTAATCTTGCAACTGTATTTGAAGACAGAATGGTAAAGAAATGTATGGCAGTGGTAATGCATTGAAATTTAAACAAAATACTACCTTGAAGTCTGCACTTGAGAGGGGCAGCCCACTGAGGTCTTGCTACCTTGTAAAAGGTAATCAGTGTGCTCTGCTGCTCATCTTCATCAGCCAGCATATCAACAGTCAGATGGAGAGTTGGTGAATTCTCACCCTGGCGGAGCATTTCCTTGGTGAATGACTGACTTGCCATCCTGGGATCAGCTTCACTTTTCCACACTTCAATGAATGAAAATTCTGTTAATCCAAAGAAACCTTGATCCTATGTGGTAATTGAACCTCAGAACCAAACTGACCAAAAGGCAAACAAGACTGGCTTTTGAAATACACGCATACATTTTTCCTACTTTCAAATCCATTTGCCCAATATTAGGGATGGGGATCGATAACCGGTTATAAAAGGACCAAGATTTCTCAAAACAGAAACATCAATGACGTCTGAGCTTATCGATACTCCAATCGAGACTAGCTGGTCCTATAATGTAAAGTTATGTCTCGAGCGTAAAATCTGATGTAACTTGACAAGCAATGAATAAGAAAACTAGTGTTTATCACACACACACACACAGTTGCCGTTCCATCACTGTGGAGAGTTAAGTTTGCTCAAAACTACTTCAGTTGACGACAGCTATGCTCGTTACTGTAAGTAGTGAAATAACACCTTTGCAAGTCAAAAAGACAATACTTTATCAACCTGCTCTGTCCACAGTCTCACATCTTGAATGTTTTATACAAGCACAGATAAAGTTAGCTTGGCATTAGCTACATGTTACAAACAAGCTAAATAGAAAGCTGTCTCTCTGGAGCATAGACTGGTCTGTAGTCTTAAAATTTTGCATTGTTAAACTCTGGCTGAGACAAACCAGCCGCTCCCCCTTCTACTAGGTAATGATAACTTTAGGCAGTGAATAACAGCAGAGAGGAAGAGGAAGAGGAAGGACTGATACATACTGATAGCTGAGTTTTTCATTTTTTCAAAACTTTACTCAGTATTGTGATGTAAGATATTTACTTTTTATAGTGACGTTGCTGTTGTAAACATTAATGTTGCTGCTCTATAAACAACATTTAGTTATATTTTTATATATTCAAGTCAAATCATATAATTTATAAAATAACTCAAGATATATCAATGTTATCACACATTGGATATTTTCCACATTCCGTGCAAGCCTACCTCGTGCACGTTGGATCTGGTCTTACCAAATAACCGTCTCCAAATTATAGTAAAGTATTGATAGTGGTATTGTTAAAGACTCGGATCAAGCGGTTTCAATAAGGGTATCAATATCAATAAAAATGTATGATCCCCATGCTTACCCAATATAAAGAGCTAAACATTTATACAAAAAATACATTAACAAGGGGTAAGGTGAATAAGTTATACTACACTACTAAGCATCATCTGGTCTGTCTTAATGAACACACACCTTCTGGTCTTGAGGAACCGGCACCGTCTGATCTAGAGGAACCGGCACCGTCTGGTCTTGAGCAACCTGCACCGTCTGACCCATCTATATCTTGTGCTAACCTGAAAGGAAAATGGGTAAAACCTGCTCAAAAGTGGTCGTAAAACTCTTAAAGTAATGACATTATGGACATTCAATTAAGTAAAAAACATGTACACAATGTGAATGGATTCTGGCACCAGTCAACTTAAAAATTGTTACTACAATACAGAGCGTGTCATACTGGTACTCTTTCTGGCAGTGTTGGTACTGAGCTAGACAATGTAAAAAGAAGATAGCTTCCAAAGAAAATTAACATTTATGACTGAGTTATCCATGAAGGGTTGTACTTAGTGTGCCCTTGAGCGACCCATACCGTGATGTGTGTATTTGGATACAGGGCACATGAGACAATCATGGTGGTAGTGCTGTTCTAAACAGGCATTTATCTTACCCATCTGCACACACACTGGCATGAACTGGAAGAATTCCAACTGGATAATCATTGAAGCAAAAGGGACATGTCTGCAAGGACAGGAATTATAATTTCAAGTATTTCAAAATGAAAGACATGAAGACATGCATTAGGTATGTTTAACATTTAAATTACTGGTATAGAAAACTAGAGAAGAAGTACCCCATCGCTATCTTCGGAGGCGTCTTCGTCACCCACCACAGTTACATTGTCCTCAATGTCCTGTTAGAATGTTTGTTTTCAATTAGCATGTGCTGAGAGGATTATTCTGAAAGTTTGATACTTTCTTCCTCAATGTCATGAGCTGAAATTACCCTAACCACCAAATTTGTAGATTTGTAGACAAGTAATTTGGCTTTTTTTCCACTTGATTGTCATCAGACATCACATCTCTTTAACATAACAGGTGACATGTGAGTGAAAGTGTGAGTTAACTTTGTAATTTAAATCAACAAGGAACAACTTACTGTAGGCATTTCTGTCACACACTCATCCAAGTGGAGGGCCAGCAACTGAAGGGGCATGCTTGATCCACACTTTTTGCAGACTGAGCGGGGCATTTTAGAAAATTCCCTTGAATCAAGGGGCAAAGGTGTAGTATCCAGTTCTTCCTGAAGTGGAATAATGTACAACACATTTTTCCCACTGTTGGAGGCGGATTTCAGTTGTTTCCCTGTGTAACCCTCAGACTCAGGGGGGGATCAATGACAGCTTCCTTTGGCCACTTCCTCCTTGTGTAAGAGTAATATCATGTTAGATGTTGTTGATCATATGTTGAAACACTTTACAATAAATAGTTCCAACCCCAAAATCCAATTGTATGGCAGCCGTGGTATGTTACTGAAATCTGAATAGTAGCCTTGCTACAGTGTTTCCAACATTACTAACTGCACAGTCTGACATTTTGCAGATGCATTTATGCAGATGAAATAAGTAATAAAAAGTTACGTAGAAGCTAGAAAACACACAGTTTGTTGAACACATTGATGAAGAAATACAATGTTGCAGTTATTTATGCTCGAGCAACATAACTTTACAATCTTGATTGCTGCCCCCCCCAAAAAAGTGTTGTTTAAAACACTACATGTATTGTATCTAAATTTGTCCATGTATGTACTTACCTGTGGCCTTGTGGAACAGCCAACCCCCTGTTAAACTCCGTAATTTCGGGAACTCGTCCTCTAGCAACTTCACCATCTAGTCAGAAAAAAACATAATTATAGTTACAGTATACCAGCAGTCTCAAACTCTGGTCCCATAGAGCTACTGTGTGTTTATATTGAGCCCCAGGAGAACACATCTGAGTTGGATATCAATGAACTAGCCTTTTCAATGAGTCATCTATACATAAACAGAATGATTCTTTTTAATAGATTATTTAAACAATTCCTTTAAATAAACAATTAACCTAAAGAATAATTTATTGATTAAAAAGATACAGAGAATTTAATCTCTCCAGTAATGTAAGAATTATTTTATGTAAAAAAAAGAAGCAATATTAAAAATAAAGTTGAGTTACAAAACTCAATTTCAGTTTACAACTTGTTGTATTGTGACAATAAACCTACCTACCTACTGACCTACCTAGTTTATTGGGTCTCTGTCTTTAATACTGTCAAACTTGAGACAATCGTATGTGGGTTTTTTTTAGCTGCATTTTAATGATCTTCAAATCTCTTAATAATCTGCACACACTCAAAGCTGGGGGAATCCCTGCTTTGAGTGTGTGCAGAACTTCACTGTGACGCGCCAATGCATGTAAATCAACGTATTTCCGTAATTGATGCTGTCCTTGAATTGCCCCAGCACATTGCAATTACATAAAATAGTTAACCCAATATCACAATTGATTTCACCTCTTTGTGGTCCATGTCCTCTGGCATGGACACTTGTCTTTTCCCCAGGCCAGCCTGCATTAGTTGCAATTCAGCTGATCCCTTAGGGGTAAGTGATGAAGGGCCAGGGAGGACACACAGATTGTATGTGGCAAATTTAACCGATGTCCTTGGAGACGGTGCAAACCTCCTCTTTCCCTTGCTCTGCTCTCCCCTTCTGTTAAATAAAGCAGGAAATTGCCTACACAGAGATACAAATTATAAATTTACAATTTGAAATATTATGTCACGTGGACACATGTAATTGCCTACACTGCACTTTTACTGAGTTGCCATGAAAAAAAGCTAACTGTTTAATTCATGGTAAAAGACTGAGACAGTTTATTAGGAGATGAGTACAAAAGTGTTAAATGGTTAAACAAAAAAATTCTTCTGTGTCCTTGTTGTAGTTAACATTGTTAAAGTTGTCAGTAAAACAGAGACTTTATTGAAAGAGATAAATAATAGAAGCTTGAAAGATATAGACATATATATATTTATATATAAAAGAATTTAGAAATATCCAATCTAAAGACATTGAGTTTAATCAAAAGAAGAAATTATGTTTTGAATTATATTACCTGGTCATCTCCCGCTGCACCCGGGTTTCCATGTTATTTCCATAATCATGACTCTGCAATTTAGGGGAGGGGGAAAAGGTTGTTGCTCTGGGTACACTTCCTGCTGGGCCCAGACTCGGAATAATGTACAACAAATATCAATTATAGCTATATCAAGTTTAACTTACAAAGATATCCATTTTTTAATTATTGCCGACGCTACACTAACAATCTTAATAATTATTTAGGAAGCTGTGGAGTACAACCTGGTCACCGAACGCTGCATTCTCGACAATGTAGGAGGGTTGGGGGTTATTGTAAGGGGTGCAGTTCTTCTTGCCACCACAGCCTCTGATGTAGATGGTTCTGCAGAGGAATCTTGACTGGCAGTCATATTTTTACTAATCAGCGATAAAAGATTAACCACTACTGACTCAACATTATGTAGTTCCTAGGAGAAAAAGAACAATCTCTGTTATGGTAGCTTGCAAATGCATTCATAATTTACCTTAACACATTTTATTTAAAATCTGCCAATAACATTCATCCATGTGCTTTCCTTCATAATGATGCTAAAAGGATGGCAACTGAAGAGCATCCATGAATTAAAGGTTAAGGATGCATAGTCAGCTAGCTATCTATATTGCTTTTCTTTTCTTAATGCTAGTGTATGCATTGTTGGAGAAGTGCCAACTACCATTGTTTTTTTGTCTAATGACTGAAGATAATCTACCAGCCATTTCCATATTTTACCAGCTGGTGCTAATTTTTGCACCCTGTGTACAATATTATAACATGATAATACTATACTGTTGCTATAATATAACAATACAATAATAGTACTGCAGTGTAGTGAACAGTGTAAGTTAGTGCTGGAGACAAATGTTTAGAGAGCATTCATTTAACATTACTCTGTAAACATAAAATAATAAGGCTCTACTCAGCAACTAACTACATGTCAAAGCAACGTTAGTTTTTGGACATAATTAACTGTACTCTTCATCTTCCACCTTTCAGCAACATGTTAATTATAATGTTGTATTGTAGCTAGTAGTATGCCACACCACCAGACTGCAGAGCAGCTTCCCCCCCAAGCTATCAGGCTATTAAACTGATTCATCCTCAGCACTGCTCAATTGATTTTAGTTTATTTCTGGTTACCATTTTTTATTATTAATTATGTTTTAATGGATACTGTTGTGTTGCGTAAACACAATTTTACTCGATAACCATCCTTAATTTCTCAAGATTTCACGAACCAAATTACATGAAATGATGTTATGAATTCAGTGCTGCATCACCAATACTAGAAGCTCCAACGTGGCGGGCGGCCAAAAAAGGTCAAATCCATCGCGCCCATCGATGAAAACGTTAACGTTACTTATAAAGGGTCGAACTTTGACCACATTGGTGGTTAGGTTGTCGAACACTGTTAAACGTTGATTGATTATTTGAGGTTAACATCACTGAGCTTGCCTTGTTAACGTTTAACGTTATCCATTGCACTATAGGATTAACTAATGTTAACGTTACACTCTTTACACATATATTCAGCTAGGCTACAAACAATAGCAGTTATACTCACTGTATTTTGGTTGGGAGTAGTCATCTTAATTGTACAGCATTTACACGTGCCAGGAAAGCTGCAGGAAGAGGCCTCCTCAATGGACTAAACACTAACGCTGTTAGGTTAGGTGTAGAAAAAAAACCCGGTGGAGTGAACCAACTGAGGCGAGGGTGTGGTAGTTAGATTTTTCGGAAAATGATATAGGCCTACTACTTTATCAAACATAAAAGCTTGATTGTGATGAAAATATGTTTCTTAATTTTTCAAATGTTAATTAGTTTATATAGTATTTTGTGATGTAGGCTACAACTTCGGTAGAATATATATTTTTCTGGAAAGTCTGTATAACCACAGGCCGGTGCAGACTTGTTCTCCCTCTATCCAATGTGTCCTGACTCCTGGTCAACTATTTTCTGTAGGGAACTTTTGTTTTAGAGTGTTGGAAATAGTATTCACTTTCTTTAGAACCAGACTGTGAAAACACTACAGGACAAGCAAAAGTCCTGCAATGAAAACCTTACTTAAGTGAAATAAGTAGTGACATTCACCTAAACTATGAAAAGTAAAAATGGTCAAAATGCAGTATAACGATCCCATCAGTGTTTCATAACCATGATGTTCCTGTATTAATGTTAAGCTGCATTAATGTGCATGTTGTATTTCAATGCTGTAGCCTAGATGTTTAAAGTTTAGCTCATTTTATATGCTTCCATCTATAGATAGATGGTTACATATCTATCTATGTAGTGATATAGTGTGTAGGTAGTATTTGAATGTTTTTGTGCCCTTGAGGAAGTGTTCTTTTATGGACTGAGAAAATCCTGCTCCTCCTTCAGCTAAATAAACTATTTACATTAACATGCACATTAATGCAGCAGTAACAGTAATCCAGAAACATCAGATATAATAGGGTTTGCTGCATTTATTTAAGTAAATGGTAGGCCTACTAACATCATTTTTACTTAAGTAGGTTTTGAAATGCCTTAACGCTGTCTGAAACCCACTTTCAGATTTGTAAAACCTTTATTCTGTTAGGGAAAATACTATAGAGGGGTACACACACACGTTCAGTTTACAAATTAAACCTGATCAAAAACCACTATGGCAAGAGCCCTCAAATATGGACTAGATTGCACCAGAGAGGTTTAAGATGCTAAATCGACATAAGACAGCAACGTCACTATCCATGCGATTTGATGGTAATACAATTAAAAACAATATGCTTGACAACTAAAAATAGCTATTTTGTGTGTGGATATAATAAAGACAAGTTTAAAATTCATAACAAATTTAATAACAAACTGGATAAAGCCATCAAGTTCTTAAAAGAACTCCAGCACAGAGAAACAAACAAACAAACAAAACACACTGTAAGGGGTATACAGTCAAAGACCCAGAACCAGATATGAAGAATGAAGACCCGGAGTCAGAATTATAAAAAATTAAAGAAAAGTTTTACTGAAGATATTTTGCATTTTCATCAGCAGAAGTCAGCTTCAAGACTCACACAGGAGTTCGTAGGCCGCCTCGCTTACAGTTACAAAGATCACAGCAGTTATACCATTTCCAAGGTCTAAGCTACGTCATTGCTTACAGGTTGAATGACTCTCATTGGCTAAGAAACATTAAGAGCCTAAACAATTTAACACATGTGAGGAGATAGGGGTGCCTATCGCCATTAGTAAAGATAGTTGTCGTCCACTCAATAGATTTAGGTCTGTGGTGGCCTCGCAGGTTAGAGAAGGGCGCCAGGGTTGTCTGGTCCGAACGTCCAGAACCTACATAGAATGTCATACGCACACACACAAATAACAGACACTAGCAAATAACAGCTCCCATCAAGGCTGAAGAGAGTCTGAGCTCCTTATTATCAGTTAAGTATACCAAAACATAATGCTAAAACATTCACTCGTTTGGGAGAAAAACAGATAACTGGCATTTACTCCCAAGGAAGGAAATATACTGGAAAGAATACATTTTAATACAACAATTAAAGTTCGATAGTAACGCTCAATATAGCTTGACCATCTGTCCAGCGAAGGATCATATGTGTCCATGCTGCCTTTAGGACCCTCTAACCTTTCTTCTGATACCAGAGAAAGAGACAAACGGCCTTGTGGGTTACATGGCCTTCGTGTCCTGCGTGTACTACGTGCAATCTCAAAGTAAGATTGGAATGCACCTAAAAGAAACTGGTTACTTCCATCACAGGCATTTAAGAAAATATAATTTCACAAGCACAAAGAATATAAAAATGAGTATGTGATAATGAATATATTTGATTATTGATTTTTTTATAAGGAAGTATATAAGCATCCAAAAGGATTTATGATTATAGATATATTTGAAGAGGCAAGGGATTTTGACCAACCCTTCAGTCCCCCGTTTAAGACCAATGTGGGGTCCAATACCGCCACGTCTGTTCTAACCAGTGAGGTCACTACGGAAGGGAGGAGTGGTGACGCATGCTCCCCTGACGGGTCACACTTGTCTCTTCACCTCGTCACGGACATGCTGGATACTAAAATTTCCAGTCCCCATTAAGAGGCTCTCCCACCTTCCACTCACAACAGGACATCAATGTAATTCTTCCTCAGTTTATCAGTCAGGTTAAAATTTTTATAAAACACATAACTGATTACGAAACAAGTACATATTTATTCTCTGGAAGCCTGGCTAAATAAGCACGCACTGTTGCTGTATTCCTAGCATGGGCTAGATCCACAGTCACTACTCAGATCCTAAAAGAAGACATTGTCTATAATCATGAATACCAGAATATATGCACTAGGTTTTTGTTTTATTTTTATAAAACTATGATTTCCAAATCCTTTTATTATAAACAAAGTTGGATGGTGAATCCATTATTTTCACTACCCCTTTTATAGACCCTTTAGGTTCAAAACACAATGGTTATCTAACTAAAAATAAACAACAACAAAAATAAAATATTAATAATTAAGACCCATAATAATCGATGTAAGAACTTTAAGTTTTTACTGAAATCATCTTTCAGTTTACGGTCACATAGCATGTACCATTTTAATTGTATAACATCTTATACCCTTTTTTGTTTGTTTCAAAAATAGAAATAAAATAAAACAAATTCACATCATCATTTCAGTCATTATTTTACCACTAAAATATAGAAGTGTTTCCCATTCTGCTTAATAAAGCTTTTGTTCATTCCTTATCTTTATATCACATTAATCCCTGTTAATCATACAATGCCTTATTATTTTTATTTTGAAACTCACTTTTCATACCATTTAAACTTAATTTGACTTCTATACAGTATTTGTCTATCAAATAGTTAGTCTAAAGATTATTAGAACATTGTAAGTATATTACAAACAAAAAAAATAATAATATTAGCAGTATTGTCTCAGTCCCACTTATCTTTACAGTTTCACAGAAACCAAAATATTATGTTACTCAGATCCCAACCCCTAAGACAGCCATATAGCTGTTTTCTTAGACATCTAATGTCATACATCCATTTAATGGATTGAGAAATAAAACCTTTTCTTTTTAAAAGTTATATTCACTCCTCCTTTGTTCGCCCTCCGGCCTTTCAATAAAAATGAGGGAGCTCACTCTGGATAATTTGGATAGTGACTTAGCCAATGTGTCACTTTGTCTCTCTCCTGTCAAGTCTATATATATGTATGTTTTTTTTTTCCTACGTTTATCCATATGATCCTACCTAGTTGTCTATTTAAATTTAGACCCTCAGTTGAATTTAGACAAGACTTTTACCCCATAATGGACGGCAATCTTCTTAACAATTCCAATTTATATAAAATACTAATCCAGAGAGTAATTCAGATCAATATCATAAATGACAAAAGCATTCATAATTACCAATAGCAGACAGAGCTGGAAAACCACTCCAATTAAAGCTCGTCCCATGTTCTGCATTGTCTTTTCATCAGATTGACTTAGAATTATCAACTTTTTTAAAGTTGGTCATTTCACTTAACCCATCAGTAGTGATAAAACACTAATTCCAGAGGTTAATGACACCATATCCTCAAAATCAGGAAATAATAGTACCCCAAACTAACACATACAAGACATGACGTGCAGTCACCAACAAATACACACTCATACCTGACTATGAACTGCTCATATTCTCATATTCATATATTTTATATTGTTGCTAAAAGATTTCAATTTTAAATAAGATTTTAACCTTTCCATTTTCCTGTAGCTTCTATCTAATTTTACATGGTCTCTAAACCAGTTTCAAAGCATGCCTGTTCATTATTCATTTGATTTTAACAAGGTCAGCTGGGTTGTTTTGGTTCATTAACATTATTTTGTTTAAGCTTTCTTTTGCAGGCCAATGACAGAAAGACAGACACAGTTACCATCCCTTCCTTCACTCAAGCAGTCTCTCTCACTATGAACCTTTGACCATTCACCTTTGTTAGCCAGACTTTTCTTGAATCTACAAAAACTGTCTTCATCTTTAGTCACCACCATGTCTAACAACCTTCAGAAGTTAAAACTATGTTAGACATACTAGTTCAAACTCAACACTATAATTTTCCTTGCCCATAAGGCAACCGACATCAAAAAATTTTATTACTGTCTCCACAACAACTAATGGGAATCACTTCATGGCCCCGACTGAACCCCGAAAGCCCATTCCTGTTAGCTCTTTATCTATAACCTCCATCAGGGTGTTTTTTTTCCCCTGGCATATTTGCAGACGCTTGTCATAATGAAAAACAAGCCATACAACTAATGCGGTTTCTTCTGGTGAGTGGTATAGAGGAGCTTTGCATTATGGGGCAGACTGCCGTGACTCGTCATAGCTTCATCTCCCCTTAACGGTATAAGGACGCTGCTGGCCTCACAGCTCCTGCTCAACTCTCATACCTGTCTCACATAAAACATCTCCATTCAGGAAATGCCCAGTGACTTTACGTGACCCCCCCTGCCTTAGGTTGCCCCCTGTCTGGCCAAAGAAGGTCTTACCCGTCACTGGGATGGTCACTCGTGCCCACTGGTAACCGCTCTTTCCCATCACAGAATCTTTGACCGTTTTCTTCAACAAAATATGTTGTTCTTTGGAGCTTAGGAAAGACACAATCAAGAGTCACCAGGGCCATTTGGACTGCCTAATAGTTGTAACACAGGGAGACAGGTTAATAACAACAGTATTTAATCACTTAAATCCATTAAACATCTTAAAAGCAGCAACCTAGCTACTCAGTGGATTTAGATCACAACCGTACATTCAGTGTACAGTTTCTGTAGCCGAAGGCGTCGGCCCGCCCCTGTTTCATGGTGGGGACTAAGATCAGACAAAGAAGTTACTGGTCCTAAAATAACCTAATCAAAGATGTCACTTCTATAGTTTAAGGTCTGTATTATTATTTTAAAGACTTCTTTAAAGTCATTCAGTTTTACATTTAAAACATTTACAAATACAAATTGCCCTTTGACTATGACTGGGGTAAACGTTAACTTACATATTTGCCATGCTATACATAAATGCTACCGTTTATTTTGTTGATGTTGGCACAAAATGTGCAAGAACTAACGTTGACTGTCTGTATGCTGTTGTTCTATGGTGTAAACACATGTTTGGTTATAGCAATTATATTATTAGGCTAACGTTAGTTGGACAAGTTATGGGGCTTTGCTAACGTTAACGCCAGACTGTTGGTGAGCCGGTTTCTGGGCAGTTTTAACGATAGTGCATAACGTTAACGTACTGGGGTGCAATAAAGTTATTCTTTAAATGTCACACAGCTAACGTTACTTAACGTTAGTCGAGCGACCGCTTACCTGACAACCCATCTTGTGAGCGTCGGTCGGTTGGTCCTGTCCTTCCCCAGCGCTGCCCAGGCTCTGTCTGCAGAGGGTCTGGCCGCCTGTCAGCGCTGTGACACCGGCAACGGTAAATGGCAGTGAGCCCAGCCGTCCGACTCCGAGAAGTGACATAGCTCTTATTTTGAAAAGTGCTTATTGAGGGGGCGTGACATCACATTGAAGCAATACCCCTGATTGGCTGACTACACGTGTGGATCGTAGTCACACACTCTGCGGAAAGGTAGTGCCAAAAAGATTTGTAGACGTGTGCAGAGGGATCTGTGAATGCCCTGTGATCTGCAAACACAAATTCAACACTTGCATGCTGAGCTTTGCACAGAATGTGTAAGAATGTCTTTTTACAGTGGTTTGAAAATACAAGTTAGACTGTGTTTGTTTGCAAATTGTGAGGAGGGCATTTGTAGATTTTTTAATGGGAAAAACAGCGAAACAGTGGTGCCAAAATTCTGAAAACAAATGCAACACAATCTACAAACAAATAATGACCCTCTTGCGCAGACAAATCACTTTGCATTTGTAATGGAATTTTTCCATGTAGTATTCTTATTTCAGTTATTCCTAATGTTGGCCTCATCTGTTTCTCTCACTTGTAGTGAGAGGGGGCTGTGTGATAATTTACTGTGTTATGTTTGTCAATGGAGGTAAGGGAAAAGCAGGTGGTCAAGGGGTCATCCTGAGTGCATTTGTATTTTATAGCCTAAAGGGTTAAAGGGGGGCATTAAAATCTCAGGGCCAGGGAGGAATGAAGAGACAAAGTATATCTCTCTCCCTGAGGGGAGGGAAGAAATAAGGCCTTGGGGTATAAGAAAGACAGGCACTGCTTTCTCCTTATCTGTCCTCACTGACTCACGAATGTGTATTGGTGACGAGGATCTCTCTTGCAAGAGAAATAAATACTTTTTAAACTATTGATTTGGACTCAGTCGCTTACTCAGTGGTGGTGTTTGTTGAATGATAAAAAATAGCCACAACAGCTTGGTGTCAGATAGTGGGATTTCATGGACGTGATCCGGGAACTGACGGAGGGACGGAGGCTGATCACCTAGGAACTGACAAAGTTTCTAACCCTACCTCGAGAAAAAACATTAAGAGACGAGGGACCGTTTCCGCCGTTAGGACCGGATCCGGCCACTGGAATCAAAAGAACTCAAAGTGGCACAGAACAACATCTCTGGGTAAGCAAAGCAAATTCAGTTTAATAGAGGGGAAAGAGAGAAATTGAACCATATTGGCTGAGGGCTGTTTCTGTGGTGCGTAATCTGATTTTAATTGAGATCTATGTATAGATCAAGAGGTTTCAAACAGATACGAGAGAAAATTATCTGAGATTAACTGAGATTTGTAGCGGATCAAGAGGTTTCAAACAGATACGAAAGTATCTGAGATTAACTGAGATTTGTAGCGGATCAAGAAGTTTCAAACAGATAGGTAACCTGAAAATCAGTTGTTCCACCACGGAGCAAATTGTTTTTAGGTGCTGAAGCTAATTAGGGGGAGCCAGAAAAGATTTTTTTTTTGGTAAACCTTAATTAGGAGGGCACTAACAAGTGCAACCCGACCGATTTGGGTTAAAAGAAAAATCGGGTCTGTGTGGGGACGCCTGACAGATCAAGAGAACGCGCGGTGAGAAATCCACAGAGAACAGAAAAAGCAGCCAGTATGGGGAAGTCTCAGAGCAAAATTATGAAATATGATACACCAGTGTACTACCAAATGAGAAAACATTATGGTCAGAAAATGTATGCTAGATATTGAGAAGTTAATCAAGCATCATGATTTTCCCGAGGGGGGAACATTGAGCCGCACGAGGCTGAAAGTGGTGAGAGACTCAGTGGAAAAGAGTAGTGAGAAACAATCAGCTTGTTGCTGTAAGTGTGTTAAACATGTATGTAAAAGATGTGAAAACACAGTCGATTGCTGGCTTGAGGAAGCAGATAAAAGAGAAAGAAGGCAACTGCAAAAAGAATTAGCAGGAAGGAAAAATGAAAAGTGTGAAAGTCTGGCTGTATGTGTGTCTGCACCACCAGAACCGACTAACCCACAGTATGTTTGTGTTTCCCCACATGAAATTGCGGTGAGACCGGCACCGCCGGAGTACAAAACACGTTTCCCAGGAGCCGGATTGACTGCACTGAAGTTCGACCCCGACCTTGACTGTTCTCCATCGAGACCGACCCAGCCACGAGCACAAGCCGAAGCGCAACCCGAGGCACAAGCAGCAGCGAGAGAGAGAGAGAGACAAGCACAAGCAGCGCGTGACGCAGCGCGTGAAGCGCAAGAAGAGGAAAATGACCGAGCAGCAAGAGCTGAAGCGCGGGCCGCGCGGGAGGAACAGGAGGCGAGAGAAGCTGCACGAGCAGAAGCGCAACAACAGCAAACAGCGCATATGGCGTTGGCTTTCCAGCAACTAGCGATGCAAACGGCGCAGGCGATGCAACAGGTGCAAGCAGAGGGACAAGGGTCCAGTCACGTGACCCAGAGCGAAAAGGAAGAACACGGATGAGCAACGCGGAGCCAAGCCGAAGAAAATCGTCACAAGATCACAGATCAGAGATGAAACAGTTAACATCACAGCTCCGATGGTTGAAGTGGCGGGGCCGGATGGATCAGTGATGGTCTACAGGCCGTGGACGGTGACAGACATGAAAGAAGCAATGGCCCATTTGCCAAGCCCGGACGACGCAGGTGACTGATTTTCAAACGAGCTAGTCACTTTCTGTCAAGAGTTCAGTCCCACCACACAAGAACTGAAGCGGCTGCTAGCCGTGAAACTGGGGGCCACGAGCTGGCACAAAGTGAGTAGCCACATGCCGACAACTGACCGACGGAGAGTGAACGGAGAGTGGATGAGTGATGACAACGTACTGTATCGAACAGCAGTGGCCAAACTCGCCGAAGAAATAAAGAAGGCTTTCCCACCACGAGTGGACACAGCAAAAATCAACAGCTGTTGCCAGGTGAGAGAAGAGACAGTTCGTGACTATTATGCAAGACTTTTTGAAACATTTCAGAAACACAGCGGCATGCCTGAGCCGGATGAGAGAGGAGAGCAGCCAGGCACATGGGAGTGCCATTTGCAGAGCTGTTTCCTGAATGGACTGAGACCTGAAATCGGACAAGCAGTGAGAACAAGTTACATCGAGTGGCAGAGCGGGCGACTAACAACCACCCTAGCGCACGCTGTGCACGCCGAGGAACAGCTGCTGACAAAGAAGGACAAAGCCGCGAAAGTGAAGGTGGAGAGAGAGCTGCAGCTGGCTGCTGTACAAATCAAAGCTAGCACGAGTGCACCACCAGCGCGGCAGAACTGGGCCAACAAGAAGAAGAAAGTGTATCAGGGAAAGTGGAAATGTGGACTGTGCGAAAGCAACGAACATGAATTTTTTAAATGCACGAAGTGCAGAGTGTGCAAAGGCGACGGACACTGGGCAAAGGATTGTCCGGAGACACAAAGGGCGGATTGACTATGGAGGAACGGAGAACAGGAGAGGGGAGGGCGAGCGACAGGCATTCAACCGACTGCGAGAAAGGGAAGTGAAATTTTGCTAACACACACGCACAACACGAACACATACACTGACGCACATACTGCTTCTTGCAATGAAGAAAATGCTAGCAAATCTTTATGTGTGAGTGATGAAAATTTGAATAATGCAGTTACTGCTGAATGTCTGAAAATGTACAAGGGTGCAGGATTTTAAGACTACCGAGATATCCACTGTTAGTTGACGGTACAATGATAGAGTTTCTCGTGGATTCGGGGGCTGCCCGGTCCACAATAAGGCCATATGACTTGCCATGCAAACCGAGATTGACGGATGTGATGTTTGAAAGCACGTCAGCGTCAGGGCATGTAATTTCAGAAAATTTCACGGTGCCACTACGATGCGAGACGGAGGGGGGCAAAGCATTGAAACATGCGTTTTTGTGCTCTGCAACCTGTCCGGCTCCATTGTTGGCACGAGATCTAATGTGTGAATTAAATTTGAAACTCACTGCGGGCCCGATGGGTATCGTGATTGAGGAAGAACAGCAGATATGTTGTGCAAAGTTTGAGCCGAAATGGGCATATGAGTGGCAGATAAAAGATTTTGATTGGGCACAAATGATTTTGAAAATGGCAAAGGATCGGACAGTATCAGATAACACAGAAAATATGATGCCTGACAAATTGCATTGCACGTCACATGTTGTCTTTGAGCGTGAACCTCAGTTTGAGGAAGCGTGGTTTAACAAGACAGAAGATGAAAAAATGAAGTTTGATAAAATGTTCTGGAATGAAAATGTGTGTGCGCTTTCAGTTTGCCTGTCAGAAAAACAAATGCCGCTGTATTTGATAACAGGAATGTCGGCGCCTCACTTATCAGTAACCAAGGGCAAAGCGCAGCAGTGGGCAGATTTGGGCCCTTTTGTGAGACAGTGTGTGACAGCCACAGATTGGGCTGAAAGGGGAGACGGGGTACAGAAGAGTGGCAGTGTAGGGGCATTTATGCTGCCATGTGATTTTGAGGTTGATGTACACAGAGCTGTGACTGCTATTGTTCAGAGTGTAATGGAGAAACATGATCGCGGAGCTATTTCTGCCACAGATATTCATCCTATCCTGGCAGAAATACCTTCAACGTTGTGGGCGAAACACAAGTATGATGTTGGGTTGATTAAAAATTGTGAACCAGTAGTAGTCACCCCAAAGTCTGACTACAGGCCGTGTCAACCGCAATATCCCCTGAAAAAGGAGGCATTGCGGGGGATCCGGCCAGTTTTTGAATCTCTCCTGAAGGAGAAAGTCATCATCCCGTGTCATGATTCTCCAGTACGAACACCCATTTTCCCCGTAAAAAAGGCAACAGCTAATCAGAATGACATTGTTCAGTGGCGTTTTGTGCAGGATTTGACTGCAGTGAATGCAGCTGTTATCGCAAGGGCACCGCGAGTCCCAAACCCGTACAATATTTTGTCACAGATTCCACAAGACGCAACATATTTCACTGTGGTTGATTTGGCCAACGCTTTCTTCAGCGTCCCAGTGGCAAAGGAAAGTGAGTTTTGGTTTGCGTTTGATTTTGACGATAAAGGATTCACATTCACCCGACTTTGCCAAGGGTTTTGCGAGTCTCCCACGATATATAATGAAGCGCTGAAACGAAGCCTCGAACCGTTAATTTTGTCAAGCGGAACCGCACTTTTGCAGTATGTAGACGATCTGCTAATTTGTGCACGAGATGAGGCTGTGTGTGTGGCTGACAGTGTATCTCTCCTGAGGCATTTGGAAAAGGAGGGGCACAAGGTCAGTCTGGCTAAGCTGCAGTTTGTGAAGCAGGAAATAACCTTCCTGGGTCACACGATTACACCAAACAGTAAAGCTCTTTCTGAAAAACGAGTTAAAGCGATCAAAGAGGTACCCAGACCGGTAACAAAGAAACAATTGTTATCCTTTTTGGGAATGTGTGCATATTGTCGAACGTTTATTCCAAATTATGCACTACTGGAAAAGCCCTTGAGAGCCCTGACAGCAGGGAAAGGGCTGAGATCATGTGACAAGATTGATTGGCCCACAGAAGCACAGGATGCTTTTGAGAACATGAAAAGGCAACTGGCTCAGGCTCCTACGTTGGCCCTACCAGCAGTTGACAAGCCATTCACACAGATGGTAGATGAAAAGCACGGTTTTATGAGTTCAGTGCTATTGCAAACCCATGGTGACAGACTAAGACCAGTAGCATATTTTTCAACGAAACTTGATGCAGTTGCAGCAGGTCTGCCACACTGCCTGAGGGCTGTGGCGGCTGCTGAGCTGGCTGTGCTGGCCTCAAGAGAATTTGTGGGGTATTCTGATTTGACTTTGATGGTCCCACACGCAGTTACCATGATTTTGCAAGAGCAGAAAACATCACACTTATCTTCGGCCAGATGGTTGAGATACCACACGATTTTGCTTGATATGCCGAACATAACTGTGAAACGATGCACAACTTTGAATCCTGCCACACTTCTGCCAACAGAAGATGATGGGGAGGAACATCACTGTTGTCTGTCTGTTCTGGAGGAGGTGTGCACTCCACGTCCAGACCTGTTGGACACACCTTTGGAGAATTGTGATAATGTCCTCTTTGTGGATGGATCGGCATCCAAAGATCCACAAACAGGCCTGAATAAGGTTGGTTTCGCGGTGACCACTGAATTTGAAGTGGTGAAATCTGGCAAATTGCCGGCGACTTATTCGGCTCAGGCAGCTGAATTGGTTGCACTGACGGAAGCGTGTAAATTAATGGCAGACAAATGTGTGACGATTTACACAGACTCGCGTTACGCGTTCGGGATCACGCACGACTTCGGAGCAATCTGGAGACACAGGAATTTTTTGAAGTCGGATGGACATCCGATATTGAACGCCTCACTAGTGTCAGCGCTTTTGGAGGCCATTCTTTTGCCAGACAAGGTTGCAGTCTGTAAATGCGCAGCGCACTCTAACGATAAAAGTTTTATCTCCACAGGAAACGCACGAGCCGACGCGGCAGCGAAGGACGCGGTAGCGCAGGAGACAAAAGAAACGACTTGTGCTTTGGTATCTGTGACTAACCCTGACATTTCTCTTTGTCTAGAAAGCATGCAGACGTTTTCCACAGGAGCAGAAAAACAGAAATGGAGGTCGTCTGGCTGCAGTCTCAGGGGGGGTGTATGGATGAAGGATGGCATTCCTTGTTTACCAAAGCATTTCTTTCAGCATTGCGCTAAGTTGACCCACGTCCTAGACCATGGGTCAAAGGGAAGTATGGTAATGCAGATGAAAGATTTATGGTATACTAAAGGTTTCACAGTCTTTGCTGAAAATTTTTGCAAAAGTTGTGTCACTTGTAACACACACAATGTGGCAAGAGGGATAAAAACACCCTTAGCATCTCAACCAGCCCCAGCAGGTCCGTTTGAGTATCTGATGATGGACTTCATCGAATTAACCCCTTGTGGGAAACAGAAACACTGTCTGGTAATGGTAGACATGTGGTCAAAATGGGTGGAGGCTTTCCCGACCTCACAGCAAGATTCGGCAGCAGTGGCAAAGGCCCTGCTAACCGAAATTGTTCCGAGGTGGGGAATACCAAGGAAAATCAGCTCTGACAATGGAAGACATTTTGTAAATGCTGCAATAAAGCAGGTGGGAGAGTTCTTGGGCATTGATATGAGAACACATTGCAGTTACGCTCCCTCATCAGCGGGAGTGGTAGAGAGATCAAATCAAACAATCAAGAACAAATTGGCAAAATGTTGCGAAGAGACGGGTCTGTCTTGGGTTAAGGCCCTACCAATTGTACTCATGTACATGAGAATGAGGAAACGAGTGAAAACAAATCTGAGCCCATTTGAAATTTTGTTCGGCAGGCCGCCATTTATGGCCATAGAAGGGGGTAAACAAAGGCTGCCATCCGCGGATGTGTGTGAGAATGACATGTTGAATTACTGCAAAGAAATGTCTTGTCTGTTATCACAAATTTCTGTGCAGGTGAAAGCTGCCCAGGGGAAAGTTGCTGAGACGTTTCCGCACAAGGTCAGACCGGGTGATTTCGTGGTGATTCGTGATCACAGAAGGAAAAGCGGGAAGGCGAAAAGGTGGCTTGGACCTTTCCAGGTGCTTCTGGTGACGTACACGGCGGTGAAGGTCGCAGAGAGGGCCACGTGGGTTCACGCGAACCATTGCAGGAAGGTGCCGCCCATTGCGGAGGCGGAGCAATCGCAGGAGGAGGGTCAGCGATCATAAACGTCAAGTCCAGTTATTGAAAAGCAAAGAAAGGTACCGTTATCTGCGCAAGAGCAAGGCCAGACAAAAGACATAACAAAGCCTGCAGCATTGAAGCAGCAGGGACAGCGGAAAACCGTGCGGACAACGGAACAGATAAGACTTTCTTGTTAGTGCTTTTAAAGATTGAACTTTCTTAACAATTTCTGGTCACACAGCAGATCAGAGTAACCGAGAACATGGAGCGGACAAGGCCGTGGCACCCATTCAGAGTGCCAGGAATGTGTGGCCTGGTTAAGACCACATGCATAATGACTGTGTTGTCAGTGACAATTTGCTTGATAATACTGCATTGTACAGCAGGTCTGAAAGTATTGCCAACAGGAAATCAGACCAACAGAACTGGGACAACGGGGCGGAGTTTGCAAGATGCTAGGTGTGTCTTGTTGTTTCAACATTCCAGATTAAAGTGACAACATAACAAATGTGATCGAGCACATGAGAAAGGCGGTGCAGGAGCCTGAACCAGTGGAGGAGAACTGGCTGACCTGGATAATGAATTTTAAGGGGGGCTGGGGATTTTGGTTAGCTCAAACTGTGTTGCCAATTTTAGTCATAATAGTGCTGATTCTGCTATGTATACCATGTATTATACAATGTGTGTCTAGCTTAGTGCAGAGACTGGTTAAGGTTGGAATGTCTGTTCAATTGGTGAAAATGACAGTCTATCCGAATGATGATGTTGATGAACAACAATATGATGACACAAGTAGCGGAAGCTACAGCGAAACGTGTTAATTGAGTAAAGAAAATGTTTTCCTTTATCACAAGATGGCGTGAAAGGACGAGGGTCGAATAGAGGGATTTTTTTTATTATATTTTTCCATCTGTTTGTTTTTTTCTTCTATTTGTTTATTTTCTGAGAAAGATTAAGGGCTAAAGATTTAAAGAGGGTTAAAAGCAGCAGTCATCCGTGTTACGAGATGGCGTACAAAGATAGGGTATGAAACTGAGTGATTTTTATTATACTTTATATATTTTGTTTCCTTACTATGTTTACTTGCTTGCTAAAATATTACGGGGACTTTCCCCCACAAAAACAGCCTTATGCTTTTTCATTCTAAAATTCTTTCTTCAACAGGTACAAGGAGAGTGATTTTATGTAACGACTTGGACTTGCATTCATTATTACTATTATTACCATGTGATTAATCAGTTATCAGAGTATGATAAACAGAGAGGAGTTGTAATGGAATTTTTCCATGTAGTATTCTTATTTCAGTTATTCCTAATGTTGGCCTCATCTGTTTCTCTCACTTGTAGTGAGAGGGGGCTGTGTGATAATTTACTGTGTTATGTTTGTCAGTGGAGGTAAGGGAAAAGCAGGTGGTCAAGGGGTCATCCTGAGTGCATTTGTATTTTATAGCCTAAAGGGTTAAAGGGGGGCATTAAAATCTCAGGGCCAGGGAGGAATGAAGAGACAAAGTATATCTCTCTCCCTGAGGGGAGGGAAGAAATAAGGCCTTGGGGTATAAGAAAGACAGGCACTGCTTTCTCCTTATCTGTCCTCACTGACTCACGAATGTGTATTGGTGACGAGGATCTCTCTTGCAAGAGAAATAAATACTTTTTAAACTATTGATTTGGACTCAGTCGCTTACTCAGTGGTGGTGTTTGTTGAATGATAAAAAATAGCCACAACACATTCATTCAAATTCTGGTTGTCAAGTACAAGTCACTAATTTCTATTTGTGAATCATAAAGAGTTTGTTTGCGGATTTTAAATCTATTTCTAGATCGCATTTTATATTTGTGGATCATGGGGAGTTTGTTTGCAGATTTGGAATCTATTTACAGATTGTGTTTTACATTTGCAGATTATGAGGAGTTTGTTTGCAGATTTTTAATTTATTTGTAGATCTTGTTTTGTGTTTACAAATTGTAATATGCATTTTTGAATCATAGTGTCTTCATTTTCAATGATTATGGCATTATTTTGTCACAAAAGTGAAACAATAGTGTCAGAATTCTGAAAAAAAATGTGACACAATCTACAAACAGAAAATTATATTCACCTGCAAACAAGTCACTTTACATTCATTCAAATTCTGGTTTACAAGTACAAGTCACTGATTTCTATTTGTGAATCAGGATGTGTTTATTTGTGGATTTTTAATCTTTTTGTAGATCATACTTTATATTTGTGGATCACAAAGAGTTTATTTGAGGACTTTGTATCTATTTGTAGATTGTGTTTTGTGTTTACAAGTTGTAATATCCATTTGTGACTTTTAGTCTGTGCATTTTCAATGGTTTTGGCATCAATTTACCCCCATAAACCTCCCTCACCGTAAAACTAAACTTGGGAGCTCCTCTTTCTCAAGTATCGCTATGAGACAGTGGAATACCCTTCCCACGGAACATATTTTGTGCACAGATTTTCCCACTTTTTCGGGCTTGTCAAAGAGTTGGTTGCTAAGTAAGCAAGTTTGCACACATTGTTAAGATTGTGTGTGTGTGTGTGTTGTGTATGAATGTCTAGAGTTGGATTGTGCTATAATGTGTTTAAGATGCTGTTATATTGTTTATCTGTTTGTTGGGGAGGGGTGAAACCGAGAGTAAATAGGCTGATGGGCAGAGGTGGAAAGTAACGAATTACATTTACTCGCGTTACCTAATTAAGTCGTTTTTTTGTGTACTTCTACTTTTTAAAGTAGTTTTTAAAATCTGTACTTTTACTTTTACTTAAGTATGTTTTGTTTGAAGTATTTTACTTCGCTACATTTGAAATCACATCCGTTACTGAGTAAAAAATAATAATACAAGGGAGAAAAAAAAAATCACACTCCGGAAACTACTGCATTGGTTGAAGGGCGGGAGAACAAACGCGCAAGAAAGGTGACGCAGACCCAGCTGAAGCTGAAAGCGAAGCGCCCTCGAATTCTTATGAAGCGGATTATGGCCAGTACGAAAATACTTTGTAGAAAAAAAACGTGGTTGTCCTCGAGGATATAAATATCCAATTTGCAAAAAATGTGGACGCAAAGTGGCTGAAAAAGGAGGATATACATAGGACACACCATCCCTCCTGCAGATAAAGGTATGTCCCGATTATAATTTAAGGCCGAATAATTTACGTGATGCAGAGGGAATCCCAGAATCCAGTCATGAAAATGGAATTCACATAACGCAGATGTCACGTAAAACACGCAAAATAATGGATGCATGAATACATGGAAAGTAGAACTGTGCAATAAATCCAATCGCGACATGGTCTTTGAATATTTAAGCACAAAAATACTGCATGTAAATATATTCCTATTAGTTCTGTTGAGCTGCGCCGCTTTATCTGCTACATACTCAAGTACGCATGACGTTTCATGGTGTTTTCAGCGTCTCGCAAACAATTTGAGGATATGATACATGAACATTTCCAGAGCTGCTCTGAGAGAACGCCTAATGAGCATTTTCATCATTTTATTTGAGAAAAACAAAACCATTGTCAACTACACTTTGAAACACTTTTCTACATTTTTGGTCTTCACTACAACCCGTCAAAATAAAAGTTCGGTTTTACTAGGAGAAATTATGACAGAAATATATTACTATTCTACTACAACAATAATAATACATTTTATTTAAACATTAAAGGAATATATTTTTTGTCCACGGTTTAATTTAGTAAATCCGTTTTTGCAGCACTTCCCCAAAAGGACACAAGTTTAAATTTAAATTTGATTACCACCGTTTTTGATAATATATTTGGATTAAATCATAAAAAGAAACATTCATTTTCTGAATAAATACATTTCATAGGACAATATTATTCTTAAACATTTTAATAAATTATTAACGTTAAAAATAAGTTGTTAATCTAATTCATTATCAAATTTAATTGATTGGACATGTTTTATTGAAATTTAAATTTTTTAATTAACAAAACAAACAAATGGTTTCAAGTTTGTTATAATAAAAGCAAAAAAAAAAAAAAAAACCTGTTTTCATTAATTTAACTGTCATTTTAACTGATGATAATAATAATAACTAGAAAAAAGTTTGATGAGACAAACTTTAAGTTGGCTTGAAAAAGCCAGACCAGAGAGTTTGAAGAAGTTTAAAGTAGTTTGAAGTCGGATAGATGGATTAGTTAGAAAAAAAGAAGAAAGTTTAGTTAGAAAGAAAGAAGAAAGATTAGTTAGAAAGAATAAAAGAAAGATTAGTTAGAAAGAAAGAAAGAAGAAAGAAAGATTAGTTAGAAAGAAAGAAAGATGGATTAGTTAGAAAGAAAGAAAGATGGATTAGTTAGAAAGAAAGAAGGATGGATTAGTTAGAAAGATGAAAGAAAGATTAGTTAGAAAGAAAGAAAAGATTAGTTAGAAAGAAATAAAGAAAGATTAGTTTGAAAGACAGAAAGAAAGATAAGATAGAAAGAAAGATAGATCAGTAAGAAAGAAAGAAAGAAAGATTAGTTGGAAAGAAAGAAAGAAAAAAGAAAGATTAGGTAAAAATAAAGAAAGATTAGGTAAAAAGAAAGAAAGATTAGGTAAAAAGAAAGAAAGATTAGTTATAAAGAAAGAAAGAAAGATCATTAGAAAGAAAGAAAGATTAGTTAGAAAAAAAGAAAGATAAGATAGAAAGATAGATCAGTAAGAAAGAAAGAAAGAAAGACATTAGTTGGAAAGAAAGAAAGAAAAAAGAAAGATGGATTAGTTATAAAGAAAGAGATTAATTATAAAGAAAGAAAGATAATTAGTTAAAAAGAAAGAAAGAACGAAAGATAGATTAGTTACAAAGAAAGAAAGATAGATTAGTTAAAAAGAAAGAAAGAAAGATTAGAAAGAAAGAAGAAAGAAAGATTATGTAGAAAGAAAGATTAGTTAGAAAAAAAGAAAGAAAGATTAGTTAGAAAGAAAGAAAGATTAGTTAGAAAGAAAGAAAGAAAGATTTGTTAGAAAGAAAGAAAGAATAGTTAGAAAGAAAGATTAGTTAAAGAGAAAGAAAAAAGAAAGAATTGTTAGAAAGAAAGAATGAAAAAAGAAAGAGCGATTAGTTAGAAAGAAAGAATAGTTAGAAAGACAGAAAGAAAGAAAAAAAGAATAGTTAGAAATAAAGATTAGTTAGAAAGAAAGAAAGAAAGAAAGAAAGATTTGTTAGAAAGAAAGAAAGAAAAAAGAAAAGAGCGATTAGTTGGAAAGAACGATTAGTTAGAAAGACAGAACGAAAAATTAGTTAGAAAGAAAGAAAGATTCGTTGGAAAGAAAGAAAGAAAGAAAGATTAGTTAGAAAGATAGATAGATTAGTTAGAAAGATAGATAGATAGATAGATAGATAGATATATTAGTTAGATAGATAGATAGATAGATAGATAGATAGATTAGTTAGAAAGATAGATATAGATAGATAGTTTAGTTAGAAAGATAGATATAGATAGATAGATTAGTTAGAAAGATAGATAGATAGATATATTAGTTAGATAGATAGATAGATAGATAGATAGATAGATAGATAGTTTATTTAGAAAGAGATAGATTAGTTAGATAGATAGATAGATAGATTATTTAGAAAGATAGATATAGATAGATAGCTTAGTTAGAAAGATAGATATAGATAGATAGATTAGTTAGAAAGATAGATAGATATATTAGTTAGAAAGATAGATAGATATATTAGTTAGAAAGATAGATAGATAGATTAGTTAGAAAGATAGATATAGATAGATAGTTTAGTTAGAAAGATAGATATAGATAGATAGATTAGTTAGAAAAATAAATAGATAGATATATTAGTTAGATAGATAGATAGATAGATAGATAGATAGATTAGTTAGAAAGATAGATAGATAGATAGATAGATAGATAGATAGATAGATAAATAGATAGGTTAGATAGATAGATAGATAGATAGATAGATAGATAGATAGATAGATTAGTTAGAAAGATAGATAGATAGATTAGATAGATAGATAGATAGATAGATAGATAGATAGATAGATAGATTAGTTAGATAGATAGATAGATAGATAGATAGATAGATAGATAGATAGATAGAAGTTTATTAGTACATTGAATGGTAGTTTAATTGAGTCTAGGGCTTCAGGGAGTTTAGATTTGAGTTTTTATTTTGTGCACTACTGGGCCACCGTAGCCTTGGCTCATTTTGAACATGCTGCAATGAAAGTCTATGGGAATTTTATGATGTTTAATATTAATTTTTAAGAAATCTGTAAGTCCGATCAGTTAGAAAAGATATAGCACACCGAGTCAGAACAGTTTGAGTGTCTGTGCCGAGTTTGGAGAATGTGGAGTTAAAGCTCTAGGAGGAGTTAGAGTTGTAAATTTGAGTAAGAAGAATAATAATAACTAGAAAAAAGTTTGATGAGACAAACTTTAAGTTGGCTTGAAAAAGCCAGACCAGAGAGTTTGAAGAAGTTTAAAATAGTTTGAAGTTTGATAGATGGATTAGTTAGAAAAAAAGAAGAAAGTTTAGTTAGAAAGAAAGAAGAAAGATTAGTTAGAAAGAATGAAAGAAAGAATAGTTAGAAAGAAAGAAAGAAGAAAGAAAGATTAGTTAGAAAGAAAGATGGATTAGTTAGAAAGAAAGATGGATTAGTCAGAAAGAAAGAAGGATGGATTAGTCAGAAAGAAATAAAGAAAGATTAGTTAGAAAGATAGAAAGAAAGATAAGATAGAAAGAAAGATAGATCAGTAAGAAAGAAAGAAAGAAAGAAAGAGATTAGTTGGAAAGAAAGAAAAAGAAAGAAAGATTAGGTAAAAAGAAAGAAAGATTAATTATAAGGAAAGAAAGAAAGAAAGAAAGAAAGAAAGAAAGAAAGAAAGAAAGAAAGATAATTAGAAAGAAACAAAGAAAGATTATTTAGAAAAAAAGAAAGATAAGATAGAAAGAAAGATAGATCAGTAAGAAAGAAAGAAAGATGGATTAGTTAGAAAGAAAGAAAGAAAGATTAGTTAGAAAGAAAGAAAAGATTAGTTAGAAAGAAATAAAGAAAGATTAGTTAGAAAGACAGAAAGATAAGATAGAAAGAAAGATAGATCAGTAAGAAAGAAAGGAAGAAAGAAAGAAAGAAAGAAAGAGATTAGTTGGAAAGAAAGATTAGGTAAAAAGAAAGAAAGATTAATTATAAAGAAAGAAAGAAAGATAATTAGATAGAAAGAAAGATTAGTTAGAAAGAAAATAAGATAGATTAGTTAGAAAAAAGATAGATTAGTTAGAAAGATAGATTAGTTTGAAAGAAAGAAAGATATATAGATAGATTAGTTAGAAAGAAAGATAGATAGATTAGTTAGAAAGAAAGAAAGTTTAGTTAGAAAGAAATAAAGATAGATAGATTATTTAGAAAGAAAGAAAGATTAGGTTGAAAGAAAAAAGATTTGTTAGAAAATTAGATTAGTTAGAAAGAAAGAAAGAAAGAAAGAAAGAAAGAAAGAAAGAAAGAAAGAAAGAAAGAAAGAAAAAAGATTAGTAAAAAAGAATGAAAGAAAGAAAAAAGAAAAATAGAAAGAAAAAAGAAAGAAAGAAAGAAGAAAGATTAGTTAGAAAGTAAGAAAGAAAGAAAGAAAGAAGATTAGTTAGAAAGAAAGAAAGATAGAAAGAAAGATTAGTTAGAAAGAAAGAAAGAAAGAAAGAAAGAAAGAATATTAATTAGAAAGAAAGAAAGAAAGATTAGTTAGAAAGAAAGAAAGAAAGAAGAAAGAAAGAAAGAAAGAAAGAAAATAGAAAGAAATATTAGGAAGAAAGAAAGATTAGTTAGAAAGAAAGAAAGAAAGAAAGAAAGAAAGAAAGATTAGTTAGAAAGAAAGAAAGAAGATTAGTTAGAAAGAAAGAAAGAAAGAAAGAAGAAAGATTAGTTAGAAAGAAAGAAAGAAAGAAGAAAGATTAGTTAGAAAGAAAAGAAAGAAAGAAAGAAAGAAAGAAAGAAGAAAGAGAGAAGAAAGAAAGAAAGAAAGAAAGAAAGAAAGAAAGAAGAAAGAGAGAAGAAAGATTAGTAAGAAAGAAAGAAAGAAGGATTAGTTAGAAACAAAGATAGATAGATAGATTAGTTAAAAAGAAAGATAGATAGATAGATTAGTTAAAAAGAAAGAAAGATATATAGATAAGTTAAAAAGAAAGAAAGATAGATAGATTAGTTAAAAAGAAAGAAAGAAAGACTAGTTAGAAAGAAAGAAAGAAAGATGGATTACTTAGAAAGAAAGAAAGATTAGTTAGAAAGAAAGAAAGAAAGAAGAAGGATTAGTTAGAAACAAAGATAGATAGATAGATTAGTTAAAAAGAAAGAAATAAGATAAGTATAGATTATATCTTATAAGATTATATCTTATATATACTTATCTTATATAGATAAGTTAAAAAGAAAGAAAGATAGATAGACTAGTTAAAAAGAAAGAAAGAAAGACTAGTTAGAAAGAAAGAAAGAAAGATGGATTACTTAGAAAGAAAGAAAGATTAGTTAGAAAGAAAGAAAGAAAGAAGAAAGATTAGTTAGAAAGAAAGAAAGAAAGAAAGAAAGAAAGAAAGATAGATAGATAGATAGATAGAAAAAAGATTAGTAAAAAAGAATGAAAGAAAGAAAAAAGAAAAATAGAAAGAAAAAAGAAAGAAAGAAAGAAGAAATATTAGTTAGAAAGTAAGAAAGAAAGAAAGAAAGAAAGAAGATTAGTTAGAAAGAAAGAAAGAAAGATTAGTTAGAAAGAAAGAAAGAAAGAAAGAAAGAAAGAAAGAAAGAAAGAATATTAATTAGAAAGAAAGAAAGAAAGAAAGATTAGTTAGAAAGAAAGAAAGAAAAGAAAGATTAGTTAGAAAGAAAGAAAGAAAGAAAGAAAATAGAAAGAAATATTAGGAAGAAAGAAAGATTAGTTAGAAAGAAAGAAAGAAAGAAAGAAAGATTAGTTAGAAAGAAAGAAAGAAAGAAAGAAGATTAGTTAGAAAGAAAGAAAGAAAGAAGAAAGATTAGTTAGAAAGAAAGAAAGAAAGAAGAAAGATTAGTTAGAAAGAAAAGAAAGAAAGAAAGAAAGAAAGAAGAAAGAGAGAAGAAAGAAAGAAAGAAAGAAAGAAAGAAAGAAAGAAAGAAGAAAGAGAGAAGAAAGATTAGTAAGAAAGAAAGAAAGAAAGAAAGAAAGAAAGAAAGAAAGAAAGAAGGATTAGTTAGAAACAAAGATAGATAGATAGATTAGTTAAAAAGAAAGATAGATAGATAGATTAGTTAAAAAGAAAGAAAGATATATAGATTAGTTAAAAAGAAAGAAAGATAGATAGATTAGTTAAAAAGAAAGAAAGAAAGACTAGTTAGAAAGAAAGAAAGAAAGATGGATTACTTAGAAAGAAAGAAAGATTAGTTAGAAAGAAAGAAAGAAAGAAAGAAAGAAGAAAGATTAGTTAGAAAGAAAGAAAGAAAGAAAGAAAGAAAGAAAGAAAAATAGATAGATAGAAAAAAGATTAGTAAAAAAGAATGAAAGAAAGAAAGAAAGAAAATAGAAAGAAATATTAGGAAGAAAGAAAGATTAGTTAGAAAGAAAGAAAGAAAGAAAGAAAGAAAGATTAGTTAGAAAGAAAGAAAGAAAGAAAGAAGATTAGTTAGAAAGAAAGAAAGAAAGAAGAAAGATTAGTTAGAAAGAAAGAAAGAAAGAAGAAAGATTAGTTAGAAAGAAAAGAAAGAAAGAAAGAAAGAAAGAAAGAAAGAAAGAGAGAAGAAAGAAAGAAAGAAAGAAAGAAAGAAAGAAAGAAAGAAAGAAAGAAGAAAGAGAGAAGAAAGATTAGTAAGAAAGAAAGAAAGAAAGAAAGAAAGAAAGAAAGAAGGATTAGTTAGAAACAAAGATAGATAGATAGATAGATTAGTTAAAAAGAAAGATAGATAGATAGATTAGTTAAAAAGAAAGAAAGATATATAGATTAGTTAAAAAGAAAGAAAGATAGATAGATTAGTTAAAAAGAAAGAAAGACTAGTTAGAAAGAAAGAAAGAAAGATGGATTACTTAGAAAGAAAGAAAGATTAGTTAGAAAGAAAGAAAGAAAGAAGAAAGATTAGTTAGAAAGAAAGAAAGAAAGAAAGATAGATAGATAGAAAAAAGATTAGTAAAAAAGAATGAAAGAAAGAAAAAAGAAAAATAGAAAGAAAAAAGAAAGAAAGAAAGAAGAAAGATTAGTTAGAAAGTAAGAAAGAAAGAAAGAAAGAAGATTAGTTAGAAAGAAAGAAAGAAAGATTAGTTAGAAAGAAAGAAAGAAAGAAAGAAAGAAAGAAAGAAAGAAAGAAAGAAAGAAAGAATATTAATTAGAAAGAAAGAAAGAAAGAAAGATTAGTTAGAAAGAAAGAAAGAAAGAAGAAAGATTAGTTAGAAAGAAAGAAAGAAAGAAAGAAAGAAAGAAAGAAAGAAAGAAAGAAAGAAAGAAAGAAAATAGAAAGAAATATTAGGAAGAAAGAAAGATTAGTTAGAAAGAAAGAAAGAAAGAAAGAAAGAAAGATTAGTTAGAAAGAAAGAAAGAAAGAAGATTAGTTAGAAAGAAAGAAAGAAAGAAGAAAGATTAGTTAGAAAGAAAGAAAGAAGAAAGATTAGTTAGAAAGAAAAGAAAGAAAGAAAGTTTAGTTAGAAAGAAATAAAGATAGATAGATTAGTTAGAAAGAAAGAAAGATTAGGTTGAAAGAAAAAAAAATTGTTAGAAAATTAGATTAGTTAGAAAGAAAGAAAGAAAGAAAGAAAGATAGATAGATAGATAGATAGAAAAAAGATTAGTAAAAAAGAATGAAAGAAAGAAAAAAGAAAAATAGAAAGAAAAAAGAAAGAAAGAAAGAAGAAAGATTAGTTAGAAAGTAAGCAAGAAAGAAAGAAAGAAGATTAGTTAGGAAGAAAGAAAGAAAGAAAGAAAGAAAGAAAGATTAGTTAGAAAGAAAGAAAGAAAGAAAGAAAGAAAGAAAGAAAGAAAGAATATTAATTAGAAAGAAAGAAAGAAAGATTAGTTAGAAAGAAAGAAAGAAAGAAAGAAAGAAAGAAGAAAGATTAGTTAGAAAGAAAGAAAGAAAGAAAGAAAGAAAGAAAGAAAGAAATTAGAAAGAAATATTAGGAAGAAAGAAAGATTAGTTAGAAAGAAAGAAAGAAAGAAAGAAAGAAAGAAAGAAAGAAAGATTAGTTAGAAAGAAAGAAAGAAAGATTAGTTAGAAAGACAGAAAGAAAGATAGATCAGTAAGAAAGAAAGAAGGATGGATTAGTTAGAAGGAAAGAAAGAAAGAAAGAAAGAAAGAAAGAAAGAAAGAAAGAAAGAAAGAAAGAAAGATTAGTTAGAAAGAAAGAAAAGATTAGTTAGAAAGAAATAAAGATAGATAGATAGATAGATAGATAGATAGAAAGATAGATAGATAGATATATTAGTTAGAAAGATAGATAGATAGATTAGTTAGAAAGATAGATAGATAGATTATTTAGAAAGATAGATAAGATAGATAGATAGATAGATAGATAGATAGATAGATAGATAGATAGATAGATTAGTTAGAAAGATAAATAGATTAGTTAGAAAGAAAGATCGATAGATAGATAGATTAGTTAGAAAGATAGATAGATTAGTTAGATAGATTATTTAGAAAGATAGATAGATAGATAGATAGATAGATAGATAGATAGATAGATAGATATTAGTACATTGAATGGTAGTTTAACTGAGTCTAGGGCTTCAGGGAGTTTAGATTTGAGTTTTTATGTTGTGCACTACTGGGCCACCGTAGCCTTGGCTCATTTTGAACATGCTGCAATGAAAGTCTATGGGAATTTTATGATATTTAATATTAATTTTTAAGAAAACTGTAAGTCCGATCAGTTAGAAAAGATATAGCACACCGAGTCAGAACAGTTTGAGTGTCCATGCCGAGTTTGGAGTATGTGGAGTTAAAGCTCTAGGAGGAGTTAGAGTTGTAAATTTGAGTAAGAAGAATAATAATAATAACTAGAAAAAAGTTTGATGAGACAAACTTTAAGTTGGCTTGAAAAAGCCAGACCAGAGAGTTTGAAGAAGTTTAAAATAGTTTGAAGTTTGATAGATGGATTAGTTAGAAAGAAAGAAGAAAGTTTAGTTAGAAAGAAAGAAGAAAGATTAGTTAAAAAGAATGAAAGAAAGATTAGTTAAAAAAAGAAAGAAAGAAGAAAGAAAGATGGATTAGTTAGAAAGAAAGAAAGATGGATTAGTCAGAAAGAAAGAAGGATGGATTAGTTAGAAAGAATGAAAGAAAGATTAGTTAGAAAGAAAGATAGATCAGTAAGAAAGAAAGAAAGAAAGAGATTAGTTGGAAAGAAAGAAAGAAAAAAGAAAGAAAGATTAGGTAAAAAGAAAGAAAGATTCG
>JAROOI010000035.1:1510000-1520000 GCA_030578255.1 Tiaroga cobitis | reverse complement strand
AAAGAAAGAAAGAAAGAAAGAAAGAAAGAAGAAAGATTAGTTAGAAAGAAAGAAAGAAAGAAAGAAAGAAAGAAAGAAAGAAAGAAAGAAAGAAAGAAAGAAGAAAGATTAGTTAGAAAGAAAGAAAGATTAGTTAGAAAGAAAGAAAGAAAGAAAGAAGAAAGATTAGTTAGAAAGATTAGTTAGAAAGAAAGAAAGAAAGAAAGAAAGAAAGAAAGAAAGAAAGAAAGAAGAAAGATTAGTTAGAAAGTAAGAAAGAAAGAAAGAAGGAAAGAAAGAAGATTAGTTAGAAAGAAAGAAAGATTAGTTAGAAAGAAAGAAAGAAAGAAAGAAAGAAAGAAAGAAAGAAAGAAAGAAGAAAGATTAGTTAGAAAGAAAGAAAGATTAGTTAGAAAGAAAGAAAGAAAGAAGAAAGATTAGTTAGAAAGAAAGAAAGAAAGAAAGAAAGGAAGAAAGAAAGGAAGAAAGAAAGAAAGAAAGAGGAAAGATTAGTTAGAAAGAAAGAAAGAAAGAAAGAAAGAAAGAAAGAAAGAAAGAAAGAAAGAAGAAAGATTAGTTAGAAAGAAAGAAAGATTAGTTAGAAAGAAAGAAAGATTAGTTAGAAAGTAAGAAAGAAAGAAAGAAAGATAGAAAGAAAGAAGAAAGATTAGTTAGAAAGAAAGAAAGAAAGAAAGAAGAAAGATTAGTTAGAAAGAAAGAAAGAAAGAAAGAAAGAAAGAAAGATTAGTTAGAAAGAAAGAAAGATTAGTTAGAAAGAATGAAAGAAAGAAAGATTAGTTAGAAAGAAAGAAAGAAAGAAAGAAAGAAAGAAAGATTAGTTAGAAAGAAAGAAAGAAAAAAGAAAGAAATTTTAGGAAGAAAGAAAGAAGAAAGATTAGTTAGAAAGAAAGAAAGAAAGAAAGAAAGAAAGAAAGAAAGAAAGAAAGAAAAAATAAATAAATATTAGGAAGAAAGAAAGATTAGTTAGAAAGAAAGAAAGAAAGAAAGAAAGAAAGAAAGAAAGAAGAAAGATTAGTTAGAAAGAAAGAAAGAAAGAAAGAAAGAAAGAAAGAAAGAAAGAAAGAAGAAAGATTAGTTAGAAAGAAAGAAAGATTAGTTAGAAAGAAAGAAAGAAAGAAAGAAGAAAGATTAGTTAGAAAGATTAGTTAGAAAGAAAGAAAGAAAGAAAGAAAGAAAGAAAGAAAGAAAGAAAGAAGAAAGATTAGTTAGAAAGTAAGAAAGAAAGAAAGAAGGAAAGAAAGAAGATTAGTTAGAAAGAAAGAAAGATTAGTTAGAAAGAAAGAAAGAAAGAAAGAAAGAAAGAAAGAAAGAAAGAAAGAAGAAAGATTAGTTAGAAAGAAAGAAAGATTAGTTAGAAAGAAAGAAAGAAAGAAGAAAGATTAGTTAGAAAGAAAGAAAGAAAGAAAGAAAGAAAGAAAGAAAGAAAGGAAGAAAGAAAGAAAGAGGAAAGATTAGTTAGAGAGAAAGAAAGAAAGAAAGAAAGAAAGAAAGAAAGAAAGAAAGAAAGAAGAAAGATTAGTTAGAAAGAAAGAAAGATTAGTTAGAAAGAAAGAAAGATTAGTTAGAAAGTAAGAAAGAAAGAAAGAAAGATAGAAAGAAAGAAGAAAGATTAGTTAGAAAGAAAGAAAGAAAGAAAGAAGAAAGATTAGTTAGAAAGAAAGAAAGATTAGTTAGAAAGAAAGAAAGAAGAAAGATTAGTTAGAAAGAGAGAAAGAAAGAAAGAAAGAAGAAAGATTAGTTAGAAAGAAAGAAAGAAAGATTAGTTAGAAAGTAAGAAAGAAAGAAAGAAAGAAAGAAAGAAAGAAAGAAAGAAAGAAAGAAGAAAGATTAGTTAGAAAGTAAGAAAGAAAGAAAGAAAGAAAGAAGATTAGTTAGAAAGAAAGAAAGAAAGAAAGAAAGAAGATTAGTTAGAAAGAAAGAAAGAAAGAAAGATTAGTTAGAAAGAAAGAAAGAAAGATTAGTTAGAAAGAAAGAAAGAAAGAAAGAAAGAAAGAAAAGTTAGAAAGAAAGATAGATTAGTTAGAAAGAAAGAAAGATTAGTTAGAAAGAAAGAAAAGTTAGAAAGAAAGAAAGATTAGTTAGAAAGTAAGAAAGATAGATTAGTTAGAAATGAAGAAAAAAAGACTAGTTAGAAAGAAAGATAGATTAGTTAGAAAGAAAGAAAGATAGATTAGTTAGAAAGAAAGATAGATAGATTACTTAGAAAGAAAGATAGATTAGTTAGAAAGAAACAAAGATAGATTAGTTTGAAAGAAAGATAGATAGATTAGTTAGAAAGAAAGAAAGATTAGTTAGAAAGAAAGAAAGATAGATTAGTTAGAAATAAAGAAAAAAAGATTAGTTAGAAAGAAAGATAGATTAGTTAGAAAGAAAGAAAGATAGATTAGTTAGAAAGAAAGATAGATAGATTAGTTAGAAAGAAAGAAAGATTAGTTAGAGAGAAAGATAGATAGATTAGTTAGAAAGAAAGATTATTTAGAAAGAAAGAAAGATTAGTTAGAAAGAAAGAAAGAAAGAAAGAAAGAAAGAAAGAAGAAAGATTAGTTAGAAAGAAAGAAAGATTAGTTAGAAAGAGAGAAAGAAAGAAAGAAGAAAGATTAGTTAGAAAGAAAGAAAGAAGAAAGATTAGTTAGAAAGAAAGAAAGAAAGAAAGAAAGAAGAAAGATTAGTTAGAAAGAAAGAAAGAAAGAAAGAAGAAAGATTAGTTAGAAAGAAAGAAAGAAAGAAAGAAAGAAAGAAAGAAAGAAAGAAAGAAAGAAGAACGATTAGTTAGAAAGAAAGAAAGAAAGAAAGAAAGAAAGAAAGAAAGAAAGAAGAAAGATTAGTTAGAAAGAAAGAAAGAAAGAATAGTTAGAAAGAAAGAAATAAAGAAAGATTAGTTAGAAAGAAAGAAAGAAAGAAAGAAAGATTAGTTAGAAAGAAAGAAAGAAAGAAAGAAAGAATGAAAGCAAGAAAGAAAGAAAGAAGAAAGATTAGTTATAAAGAAAGAAAGAAAGAAGAAAGAAAGATTAGTTAGAAAGAAAGAAAGAAGAAAGATTAGTTAGAAATAAAGAAAGAAAGAAAGAAAGATTAGTAAGAAAGAAAGAAAGTAGAAAGATTAGTTAGTTAGAAAGAAAGAAAGAAGAAAGATTAGTTAGAAAGAAAGAAAGAAAGGAGAAAGATTAGTTAGAAAGAAAGAAAGAAATAAAGAAAGAAAGAAAGAAAGAAGAAAGATTAGCTAGAAAGAAAGAAAGAAAGACAGAAAGAAAGAAAGAAGAAAGTTTAGTTAGAAAGAAAGAAAGATTAGTTAGAAAGAAAGAAAGAAAGAAAGAAGAAAGAATAGTTAGAAAGAAAGAAAGAAAGAAAGAAAGAAAGATTAGTTAGAAAGAAAGAAAGAAAGAAAGAAAGAAAGAAAGAAGAAAGATTAGTTAGAAAGAAAGAAAGAAAGAAAGATTAGTTAGAAAGAAAGAAAGAAGAAAGAATAGTTAGAAAGAAAGAAAGAAAGATTAGTTAGAAAGAAAGAAAGAAAGATTAGTAAGAAAGAAAGAAAGAAAGAAAGAAAGAAAGAAGAAAGATTAGTTAGAAAGAAAGAAAGAAAGAAAGAAAGAAAGATTAGTTAGAAAGAAAGAAAGAAAGAAAGAAAGAAAGAAAGAAGAAATATTAGTTAGAAAGAAAGAAAGAAAGAAAGAAAGAAAGAAAGAAAGAAAGAAAGAAGAAATATTAGTTAGAAAGAAAGAAAGAAAGAAAGAAGAAAGATTAGCTAAAAAAGGAAGAAAGATTAGTTAGAAAGAGAGAAAGAAAGAAAGAAGAAAGATTAGTTAGAAAGAAAGAAAGAAGAAAGATTAGTTAGAAAGAAAGAAAGAAAGAAAGATTAGCTAAAAAAGGAAGAAAGATTAGTTAGAAAGAGAGAAAGAAAGAAAGAAGAAAGATTAGTTAGAAAGAAAGAAAGAAGAAAGATTAGTTAGAAAGAAAGAAAGAAAGAAAGAAAGAAAGAAAGAAAGAAAGAAAGAAAGAAGAAAGAATAGTTAGAAAGAAAGAAATAAAGAAAGAAGAAAGAAAGATTAGTTAGAAAGAAAGAAAGATTAGGTAGAGAGAAAGAGAGAGAGAGAAAGAAAGAAAGATAGATTAGGTAGAAAGAAAGAAAGAAAGAAAGAAAGAAAGAAAGAAAGAAAGAAAGAAAGAAAGAAAGAAAGAAAAAGAAAGAAGGATTAGTTAGAAAGAAAGAAGGATTAGTTAGAAAGAAAGAATGATTAGGTAGAAAGAAAGAAAGAAAGAAAGAAAGAAAGAAAGAAAGAAAGAAAGAAAGAAAGAAGATAGATTAGTTAGAAAGAAAGAAAGAAGGAAAGAAGAAAGATTAGTTAGAAAGAAAGAAAGAAAGAAAGAAAGAAAGAAAGAAAGAAAGAAAGAAGAAAGATTAGTTAGAAAGAGAGAAAGAAAGAAAGAAGAAAGATTAGTTAGAAAGAGAGAAAGAAAGAAGAAAGATTAGTTAGAAAGAAAGAAAGAAAGAAAGAAAGAAAGATTAGTTAGAAAGTAAGAAAGAAAGAAAGAAAGAAAGAAAGATTAGTTAGAAAGAAAGAAAGAAGGATTAGTTAGAAAGAAAGATAGATAGACAGATTAGTTAAAAAGAAAGATAGATAGATAGATTAGTTAAAAAGAAAGAAAGATAGATAGATTAGTTAAAAAGAAAGAAAGATAGATAGATTAGTTAGAAAGAAAGATATATAGATTAGTTAAAAAGAAAGAAAGATAGATAGATTAGTTAAAAAGAAAGAAAGAAAGACTAGTTAGAAAGAAAGAAAGAAAGATGGATTACTTAGAAAGAAAGAAAGATTAGTTAGAAAGAATGAAAGAAAGAAAGATTAGTTAGAAAGAAAGAAAGATTAGTTAGAAAGAAAGATTAGTTACAAAAGAAAGAAAGATTAGTTAGAAAGAAAGAAAGATTAGTTAGAAAGAAAGAAAGATTAGTTAGTTAGAAAGATAGATCAGTAAGAAAGAAAGAAAAAGAAAGATTAGTTAGAAAGAAAGAAAGAAAAAGAAAGATTAGTTAGAAAGAAAGAAAGATAGATAGATTAGTTAAAAAGAAAGAAAGATAGATATATTAGTTAAAAAGAAAGATAGATAGATTAGTTAGAAAGAAAGATAGATAGATTAGTTAAAAAGAAAGAAAGATAGATTAGTTAGAAAGAAAGAAAGATGGATTAGTCAGAAAGAAAGAATGATGGATTAGTTAGAAAGAAAGAAAGAAAGAAAGAAAGAAAGAAAGAAAGAAAGAAAGATTAGTTAGAAAGAAAGAAAAGATCAGTTAGAAAGAAATAAAGAAAGATTAGTTAGAAAGACAGAAAGAAAGATAAGATAGAAAGAAAGATAGATCAGTAAGAAAGAAAGAAAGAAAGAAAGAGAAAGAAAGAGATTAGTTGGAAAGAAAGAAAGAAAAAGAAAGAAAGATTAGGTAAAAAGAAAGAAAGATCATTAGAAAGAAAGAAAGAAAGAAAGAAAGATTAGTTAGAAAAAAAGAAAAGATTAGTTAGAAAGAAATAAAGAAAGATTAGTTAGAAAGACAGAAAGAAAGATAGATCAGTAAGAAAGAAAGAAGGATGGATTAGTTAGAAGGAAAGAAAGAAAGAAAGAAAGAAAGAAAGAAAGAAAGAAAGAAAGAAAGAAAGAAAGATTAGTTAGAAAGAAAGAAAAGATTAGTTAGAAAGAAATAAAGATAGATAGATAGATAGATAGATAGATAGATATATTAGTTAGAAAGATAGATAGATAGATTAGTTAGAAAGATAGATAGATAGATTATTTAGAAAGATAGATAGATAGATAGATAGATAGATAGATAGATAGATAGATAGATTAGTTAGAAAGAAAGATCGATAGATAGATAGATTAGTTAGAAAGATAGATAGATTAGTTAGATAGATAGATAGAAAGATAGATAGATAGTTTAGTTAGAAAGATAGATATAGATAGATAGATTAGTTAGAAAGATAGATAGATAGATATATTAGTTAGAAAGATAGATAGATAGATTAGTTAGAAAGATAGATAGATAGATTATTTAGAAAGATAGATAGATAGATAGATAGAGATAGATAGATAGATAGATAGATAGATAGAAAGATAGATAGATAGATAGAGATAGATAGATAGATAGATTAGTAAGAAAGATAAATAGATTAGTTAGAAAGAAAGATAGATAGATAGATAGATAGATAGATAGATAGATAGATAGAGATAGATAGATAGATAGATAGATAGATTAGTTAGAAATATAAATAGATTAGTTAGAAAGAAAGATCGATAGATAGATAGATTAGATAGATAGATAGATAGATAGATAGATAGATAGATAGATAGATTATTTAGAAAGATAGATAGATTATTAGTACATTGAATGGTAGTTTAATTGAGTCTAGGGCTTCAGGGAGTTTAGATTTGAGTTTTTATGTTGTGCACTACTGGGCCACCGTAGCCTTGGCTCATTTTGAACATGCTGCAATGAAAGTCTATGGGAATTTTATGATATTTAATATTAATTTTTAAGAAAACTGTAAGTCCGATCAGTTAGAAAAGATATAGCACACCGAGTCAGAACAGTTTGAGTGTCTGTGCCGAGTTTGGAGTATGTGGAGTTAAAGCTCTAGGAGGAGTTAGAGTTGTAAATTTGAGTAAGAAGAATAATAATAATAATAATAATAATAAGTTTAAATAGGATTTCAGTAAGTTGGCTCTCCAAGCCAACCTAATAATAATAAGTTTAAATAGGATTTCAGTAAGTTGGCTCTCCAAGCCAACTTAACTAGAAAAAAAGTTTGATGAGACAAACTTTAAGTTGGCTTGAGAAAGCCGGACCAGAGAGTTTGAAGAAGTTTAAAGTAGTTTGAAGTCGGATAGATGGATTAGTTAGAAAAGAAAAGAAAGATTAGTTAGATAGACAGAAGGATTGGTTTCACTGAAAGAAAGATTAGTTAGAAAGAAAGAAAGATTAGTTAGAAAGAAAGAAAGAAAGATTAGTTAGAAAGAAAGAAAGAAAGATTAGTTTAAAAAAGAGATAAAGAAAGAAAGATTAGTTAGAAAGAAAGAAAGAAAGAAAGAAAGAAAGAAAGAAAGAAAGAAAGAAAGAAGAAATATTAGTTAGAAAGAAAGAAAGAAGAAAGATTAGCTAGAAAGAAAAAAAGAAAAAAAAGAAAGAATAGTAAGAAAGAAAGAAAGATTAGTTAGAAAGAAAGAAAGAAAGATTAGTTAGAAAGAAAGAAAGAAAGATTAGTTTAAAAAAGAGATAAAGAAAGAAAGATTAGTTAGAAAGAAAGAAAGAAAGAAAGAAAGAAAGAAAGAAAGAAGAAATATTAGTTAGAAAGAAAGAAAGAAGAAAGATTAGCTAGAAAGAAAGAAGAAAGAATAGTTTGAAAGAAAGAAAGAAAGATTAGTTAGAAAGAAAGAAAGAAAGAAAGAAAGAAAGAAAGAAAGAAGACAGATTAGTTAGAAAGAAAGAAAAAAGAATGATTAGCTAGAAAGAAAGAAAGAAAGAAAGAAAGAAAGAAAGAAGAAAGAATAGTTAGCAAGAAAGAAAGAAAGATTAGTTGGAAAGAAAGAAAGAAAGAAGAAAGATTAGTTAGAAAGAAAGAAAGAAGAAAGATTAGTTAGAAAGAAAGAAAGAAAGATTAGTTAGCAAGAAAGAAAGAAGAAAGATTAGTTAGAAAGAAAGAAAAAAAGAAAGAAAGAAAGAAGAAAGATTAGTTAGATAGACAGAGAGATTGGTTTCACTGAAAGAAAGATTAGTTAGAAAGAAAGAAAGATTAGTTAGAAAGAAAGAAAGAAAGATTAGTTAGAAAGAAAGAAAGATTAGTTTAAAAAGAGATAAAGAAAGGAAGATTAGTTAGAAAGAAAGAAAGAAATATTAGTTAGAAAGAAATAAAGAAGAAAGATTAGCTAGAAAGAAAGAAAGAAGAAAGATTAGTTAGAAAGAAAGAAAGATTAGTTAGAAAGAAAGAAAAAAAGAAAGAAGAAAGATTAGTTAGAAAGAAAGAAAAAAAGAAAGAAAGATAAGTTAGAAAGAAAGAAAGAAAGAAAGAAAGAAGAAAGATTAGTTAGAAAGAAAGAAAGAAAGATTAGTTAGACAGAAAGAAAGAAAGAAAGAAAGAAAGAAGAAAGATTAGTTAGAAAGAAAGAAAGAAAGATTAGCTAGAAAGAAAGAAAGAAAGAAAGATTAGTTAGAAAGAAAGATAGAAAGAAAGAAGAAAGATTAGTTAGAAAGAAAGAGAGAAAGAAAGAAAGATTAGAAAGAAAGAAAGAAAGAAAGAAGAAATATTAGTTAGAAAGAAAGAAAGAAAGAAGAAAGATTAGTTAGAAAGAAAGAAAGAAAGATTAGTTAGAAAGAAAGAAAGAAGAAAGCTTAGTTAGAAAGAAAGAAAGAAGAAAGATTAGTTAGAAAGAAAGAAAGAAAGAAAGGAGAAAGATTAGTTAGAAAGAAAGAAAGAAAGAAAGAAAGAAAGATTAGCTAGAAAGAAAGAAAGAAAGACAGAAAGAAAGAAAGAAAGAAGAAAGATTAGTTAGAAAGAAAGAAAGAAAGAAAGAAGAAAGAATAGTTAGAAAGAAAGAAAGAAAGAAAGATTAGTTAGAAAGAAAGAAAGAAAGAAAAAAAGAAAGAAGAAAGATTAGTTGGAAAGAAAGAAAGATTAGTTAGGAAGAAAGAAAGAAGAAAGAATAGTTAGAAAGAAAGAAAGATTAGTTAGAAAGAAAGAAAGAAAGAAAGAAAGAAAGAAAGAAAGAAAGAAGAAAGATTAGTTAGAAAGAAAGAAAGATTAGTTAGAAAGAAAGAAAGAAAGAAAGAAAGAAAGAAAGAAGAAATATTAGTTAGAAAGAAAGAAAGAAGAAATATTAGTTAGAAAGAAAGAAAGAAGAAATATTAGTTAGAAAGAAAGAAAGAAAGAAAGAAAGAAGAAAGATTAGTAAGAAAGAAAGAAAGAAAGAAAGAAAGAAAGAAAGAAAGAAGAAAGATTAGTTAGAAAGAAAGAAAGAAAGAAAGAAGAAAGATTAGCTAAAAAAGGAAGAAAGATTAGTTAGAAAGAGAGAAAGAAAGAAAGAAGAAAGATTAGTTAGAAAGAAAGAAGAAAGAAAGAAAGAAAGAAAGAAAGAAGAAAGATTAGTTAGAAAGAAAGAAAGAAAGAAAGAAAGAAAGAAAGAAAGAAAGAAAGAAAGAAGAAAGATTAGTTAGAAAGAAAGAAAGAAGAAAGATTAGTTAGAAAGAAAGAAAGAAAAAATAGTTAGAAAGAAAGAAATAAAGAAAGATTAGTTAGAAAGAAAGAAAGAAAGAAAGAGATTAGTTAGAAAAAAAGAAAGAAGAAAGATTAGTTAGAAAGAAAGAAAGAAAGAAGAAAGATTAGTTAGAAAGAAAGAAAGAAAGAAAGAAAGATTAGTAAGAAAGAAAGAAAGAAAAAAGAAAAGAGCGATTAGTTGGAAAGAACGATTAGTTAGAAAGACAGAACGAAAAATTAGTTAGAAAGAAAGAAAGATTCGTTGGAAAGAAAGAAAGAAAGAAAGATTAGTTAGAAAGATAGATAGATTAGTTAGAAAGATAGATAGATAGATAGATAGATATATTAGTTAGATAGATAGATAGATAGATAGATAGATAGATAGATAGATAGATAGATTAGTTAGAAAGATAGATATAGATAGATAGTTTAGTTAGAAAGATAGATATAGATAGATAGATTAGTTAGAAAGATAGATAGATATATTAGTTAGAAAGATAGATAGATATATTAGTTAGAAAGATAGATAGATAGATTAGTTAGAAAGATAGATATAGATAGATAGTTTAGTTAGAAAGATAGATATAGATAGATAGATTAGTTAGAAAAATAAATAGATAGATATATTAGTTAGATAGATAGATAGATAGATAGATTAGTTAGAAAGATAGATAGATAGATAGATAGATAGATAGATAGATAGATAGATAGATAGATAAATAGATAGGTTAGATAGATAGATAGATAGATAGATAGATAGATAGATAGAT
>JAROOI010000035.1:1490000-1505000 GCA_030578255.1 Tiaroga cobitis | reverse complement strand
TAAAAAAGAATGAAAGAAAGAAAAAAGAAAAATAGAAAGAAAAAAGAAAGAAAGAAAGAAGAAAGATTAGTTAGAAAGTAAGCAAGAAAGAAAGAAAGAAGATTAGTTAGGAAGAAAGAAAGAAAGAAAGAAAGAAAGATTAGTTAGAAAGAAAGAAAGAAAGAAAGAAAGAAAGAAAGAAAGAAAGAATATTAATTAGAAAGAAAGAAAGAAAGATTAGTTAGAAAGAAAGAAAGAAAGAAAGAAAGAAAGAAAGAAAGAAGAAAGATTAGTTAGAAAGAAAGAAAGAAAGAAAGAAAGAAAGAAATTAGAAAGAAATATTAGGAAGAAAGAAAGATTAGTTAGAAAGAAAGAAAGAAAGAAAGAAAGAAAGAAAGATTAGTTAGAAAGAAAGAAAGAAAGATTAGTTAGAAAGACAGAAAGAAAGATAGATCAGTAAGAAAGAAAGAAGGATGGATTAGTTAGAAGGAAAGAAAGAAAGAAAGAAAGAAAGAAAGAAAGAAAGAAAGAAAGAAAGAAAGAAAGAAAGATTAGTTAGAAAGAAAGAAAAGATTAGTTAGAAAGAAATAAAGATAGATAGATAGATAGATAGATAGATAGAAAGATAGATAGATAGATATATTAGTTAGAAAGATAGATAGATAGATTAGTTAGAAAGATAGATAGATAGATTATTTAGAAAGATAGATAAGATAGATAGATAGATAGATAGATAGATAGATAGATAGATAGATAGATAGATAGATTAGTTAGAAAGATAAATAGATTAGTTAGAAAGAAAGATCGATAGATAGATAGATTAGTTAGAAAGATAGATAGATTAGTTAGATAGATTATTTAGAAAGATAGATAGATAGATAGATAGATAGATAGATAGATAGATAGATATTAGTACATTGAATGGTAGTTTAACTGAGTCTAGGGCTTCAGGGAGTTTAGATTTGAGTTTTTATGTTGTGCACTACTGGGCCACCGTAGCCTTGGCTCATTTTGAACATGCTGCAATGAAAGTCTATGGGAATTTTATGATATTTAATATTAATTTTTAAGAAAACTGTAAGTCCGATCAGTTAGAAAAGATATAGCACACCGAGTCAGAACAGTTTGAGTGTCCATGCCGAGTTTGGAGTATGTGGAGTTAAAGCTCTAGGAGGAGTTAGAGTTGTAAATTTGAGTAAGAATAATAATAATAATAATAATAATAAGTTTAAATAGGATTTCAGTAAGTTGGCTCTCCAAGCCAACTTAACTAGAAAAAAAGTTTGATGAGACAAACTTTAAGTTGGCTTGAGAAAGCCGGACCAGAGAGTTTGAAGAAGTTTAAAGTAGTTTGAAGTCGGATAGATGGATTAGTTAGAAAAGAAAAGAAAGATTAGTTAGATAGACAGAAGGATTGGTTTCACTGAAAGAAAGATTAGTTAGAAAGAAAGAAAGATTAGTTAGAAAGAAAGAAAGAAAGATTAGTTAGAAAGAAAGAAAGAAAGATTAGTTTAAAAAAGAGATAAAGAAAGAAAGATTAGTTAGAAAGAAAGAAAGAAAGAAAGAAAGAAAGAAAGAAAGAAAGAAAGAAAGAAGAAATATTAGTTAGAAAGAAAGAAAGAAGAAAGATTAGCTAGAAAGAAAAAAAGAAAAAAAAGAAAGAATAGTAAGAAAGAAAGAAAGATTAGTTAGAAAGAAAGAAAGAAAGATTAGTTAGAAAGAAAGAAAGAAAGATTAGTTTAAAAAAGAGATAAAGAAAGAAAGATTAGTTAGAAAGAAAGAAAGAAAGAAAGAAAGAAAGAAAGAAGAAATATTAGTTAGAAAGAAAGAAAGAAGAAAGATTAGCTAGAAAGAAAGAAGAAAGAATAGTTTGAAAGAAAGAAAGAAAGATTAGTTAGAAAGAAAGAAAGAAAGAAAGAAAGAAAGAAAGAAAGAAAGAAGACAGATTAGTTAGAAAGAAAGAAAAAAGAATGATTAGCTAGAAAGAAAGAAAGAAAGAAAGAAAGAAAGAAGAAAGAATAGTTAGCAAGAAAGAAAGAAAGATTAGTTGGAAAGAAAGAAAGAAAGAAGAAAGATTAGTTAGAAAGAAAGAAAGAAGAAAGATTAGTTAGAAAGAAAGAAAGAAAGATTAGTTAGCAAGAAAGAAAGAAGAAAGATTAGTTAGAAAGAAAGAAAAAAAGAAAGAAAGAAAGAAGAAAGATTAGTTAGATAGACAGAGAGATTGGTTTCACTGAAAGAAAGATTAGTTAGAAAGAAAGAAAGATTAGTTAGAAAGAAAGAAAGAAAGATTAGTTAGAAAGAAAGAAAGATTAGTTTAAAAAGAGATAAAGAAAGGAAGATTAGTTAGAAAGAAAGAAAGAAATATTAGTTAGAAAGAAATAAAGAAGAAAGATTAGCTAGAAAGAAAGAAAGAAGAAAGATTAGTTAGAAAGAAAGAAAGATTAGTTAGAAAGAAAGAAAAAAAGAAAGAAGAAAGATTAGTTAGAAAGAAAGAAAAAAAGAAAGAAAGATAAGTTAGAAAGAAAGAAAGAAAGAAAGAAAGAAGAAAGATTAGTTAGAAAGAAAGAAAGAAAGATTAGTTAGACAGAAAGAAAGAAAGAAAGAAAGAAGAAAGATTAGTTAGAAAGAAAGAAAGAAAGATTAGCTAGAAAGAAAGAAAGAAAGAAAGATTAGTTAGAAAGAAAGATAGAAAGAAAGAAGAAAGATTAGTTAGAAAGAAAGAGAGAAAGAAAGAAAGATTAGAAAGAAAGAAAGAAAGAAAGAAGAAATATTAGTTAGAAAGAAAGAAAGAAAGAAGAAAGATTAGTTAGAAAGAAAGAAAGAAAGATTAGTTAGAAAGAAAGAAAGAAGAAAGCTTAGTTAGAAAGAAAGAAAGAAGAAAGATTAGTTAGAAAGAAAGAAAGAAAGAAAGGAGAAAGATTAGTTAGAAAGAAAGAAAGAAAGAAAGAAAGAAAGATTAGCTAGAAAGAAAGAAAGAAAGACAGAAAGAAAGAAAGAAAGAAGAAAGATTAGTTAGAAAGAAAGAAAGAAAGAAGAAAGAATAGTTAGAAAGAAAGAAAGAAAGAAAGATTAGTTAGAAAGAAAGAAAGAAAGAAAAAAAGAAAGAAGAAAGATTAGTTGGAAAGAAAGAAAGATTAGTTAGGAAGAAAGAAAGAAGAAAGAATAGTTAGAAAGAAAGAAAGATTAGTTAGAAAGAAAGAAAGAAAGAAGAAAGATTAGTTAGAAAGAAAGAAAGAAAGAAAGAAAGAAAGAAAGAAAGAAAGAAAGAAAGAAAGAAAGAAAGAAAGAAAATAGAAAGAAATATTAGGAAGAAAGAAAGATTAGTTAGAAAGAAAGAAAGAAAGAAAGAAAGAAAGATTAGTTAGAAAGAAAGAAAGAAAGAAGATTAGTTAGAAAGAAAGAAAGAAAGAAGAAAGATTAGTTAGAAAGAAAGAAAGAAGAAAGATTAGTTAGAAAGAAAAGAAAGAAAGAAAGTTTAGTTAGAAAGAAATAAAGATAGATAGATTAGTTAGAAAGAAAGAAAGATTAGGTTGAAAGAAAAAAAAATTGTTAGAAAATTAGATTAGTTAGAAAGAAAGAAAGAAAGAAAGAAAGATAGATAGATAGATAGATAGAAAAAAGATTAGTAAAAAAGAATGAAAGAAAGAAAAAAGAAAAATAGAAAGAAAAAAGAAAGAAAGAAAGAAGAAAGATTAGTTAGAAAGTAAGCAAGAAAGAAAGAAAGAAGATTAGTTAGGAAGAAAGAAAGAAAGAAAGAAAGAAAGATTAGTTAGAAAGAAAGAAAGAAAGAAAGAAAGAAAGAAAGAAAGAAAGAAAGAAAGAAAGAATATTAATTAGAAAGAAAGAAAGAAAGATTAGTTAGAAAGAAAGAAAGAAAGAAAGAAAGAAAGAAGAAAGATTAGTTAGAAAGAAAGAAAGAAAGAAAGAAAGAAAGAAAGAAAGAAATTAGAAAGAAATATTAGGAAGAAAGAAAGATTAGTTAGAAAGAAAGAAAGAAAGAAAGAAAGAAAGAAAGATTAGTTAGAAAGAAAGAAAGAAAGATTAGTTAGAAAGACAGAAAGAAAGATAGATCAGTAAGAAAGAAAGAAGGATGGATTAGTTAGAAGGAAAGAAAGAAAGAAAGAAAGAAAGAAAGAAAGAAAGAAAGAAAGATTAGTTAGAAAGAAAGAAAAGATTAGTTAGAAAGAAATAAAGATAGATAGATAGATAGATAGATAGATAGAAAGATAGATAGATAGATATATTAGTTAGAAAGATAGATAGATAGATTAGTTAGAAAGATAGATAGATAGATTATTTAGAAAGATAGATAAGATAGATAGATAGATAGATAGATAGATAGATAGATAGATAGATTAGTTAGAAAGATAAATAGATTAGTTAGAAAGAAAGATCGATAGATAGATAGATTAGTTAGAAAGATAGATAGATTAGTTAGATAGATTATTTAGAAAGATAGATAGATAGATAGATAGATAGATAGATAGATAGATAGATAGATAGATAGATATTAGTACATTGAATGGTAGTTTAACTGAGTCTAGGGCTTCAGGGAGTTTAGATTTGAGTTTTTATGTTGTGCACTACTGGGCCACCGTAGCCTTGGCTCATTTTGAACATGCTGCAATGAAAGTCTATGGGAATTTTATGATATTTAATATTAATTTTTAAGAAAACTGTAAGTCCGATCAGTTAGAAAAGATATAGCACACCGAGTCAGAACAGTTTGAGTGTCCATGCCGAGTTTGGAGTATGTGGAGTTAAAGCTCTAGGAGGAGTTAGAGTTGTAAATTTGAGTAAGAAGAATAATAATAATAATAATAATAAGTTTAAATAGGATTTCAGTAAGTTGGCTCTCCAAGCCAACTTAACTAGAAAAAAAGTTTGATGAGACAAACTTTAAGTTGGCTTGAGAAAGCCGGACCAGAGAGTTTGAAGAAGTTTAAAGTAGTTTGAAGTCGGATAGATGGATTAGTTAGAAAAGAAAAGAAAGATTAGTTAGATAGACAGAAGGATTGGTTTCACTGAAAGAAAGATTAGTTAGAAAGAAAGAAAGATTAGTTAGAAAGAAAGAAAGAAAGATTAGTTAGAAAGAAAGAAAGAAAGATTAGTTTAAAAAAGAGATAAAGAAAGAAAGATTAGTTAGAAAGAAAGAAAGAAAGAAAGAAAGAAAGAAAGAAAGAAAGAAAGAAAGAAGAAATATTAGTTAGAAAGAAAGAAAGAAGAAAGATTAGCTAGAAAGAAAAAAAGAAAAAAAAGAAAGAATAGTAAGAAAGAAAGAAAGATTAGTTAGAAAGAAAGAAAGAAAGATTAGTTAGAAAGAAAGAAAGAAAGATTAGTTTAAAAAAGAGATAAAGAAAGAAAGATTAGTTAGAAAGAAAGAAAGAAAGAAAGAAAGAAAGAAAGAAAGAAGAAATATTAGTTAGAAAGAAAGAAAGAAGAAAGATTAGCTAGAAAGAAAGAAGAAAGAATAGTTTGAAAGAAAGAAAGAAAGATTAGTTAGAAAGAAAGAAAGAAAGAAAGAAAGAAAGAAGACAGATTAGTTAGAAAGAAAGAAAAAAGAATGATTAGCTAGAAAGAAAGAAAGAAAGAAAGAAAGAAAGAAGAAAGAATAGTTAGCAAGAAAGAAAGAAAGATTAGTTGGAAAGAAAGAAAGAAAGAAGAAAGATTAGTTAGAAAGAAAGAAAGAAGAAAGATTAGTTAGAAAGAAAGAAAGAAAGATTAGTTAGCAAGAAAGAAAGAAGAAAGATTAGTTAGAAAGAAAGAAAAAAAGAAAGAAAGAAAGAAGAAAGATTAGTTAGATAGACAGAGAGATTGGTTTCACTGAAAGAAAGATTAGTTAGAAAGAAAGAAAGATTAGTTAGAAAGAAAGAAAGAAAGATTAGTTAGAAAGAAAGAAAGATTAGTTTAAAAAGAGATAAAGAAAGGAAGATTAGTTAGAAAGAAAGAAAGAAATATTAGTTAGAAAGAAATAAAGAAGAAAGATTAGCTAGAAAGAAAGAAAGAAGAAAGATTAGTTAGAAAGAAAGAAAGATTAGTTAGAAAGAAAGAAAAAAAGAAAGAAGAAAGATTAGTTAGAAAGAAAGAAAAAAAGAAAGAAAGATAAGTTAGAAAGAAAGAAAGAAAGAAAGAAAGAAGAAAGATTAGTTAGAAAGAAAGAAAGAAAGATTAGTTAGACAGAAAGAAAGAAAGAAAGAAAGAAGAAAGATTAGTTAGAAAGAAAGAAAGAAAGATTAGCTAGAAAGAAAGAAAGAAAGAAAGATTAGTTAGAAAGAAAGATAGAAAGAAAGAAGAAAGATTAGTTAGAAAGAAAGAGAGAAAGAAAGAAAGATTAGAAAGAAAGAAAGAAAGAAAGAAGAAATATTAGTTAGAAAGAAAGAAAGAAAGAAGAAAGATTAGTTAGAAAGAAAGAAAGAAAGATTAGTTAGAAAGAAAGAAAGAAGAAAGCTTAGTTAGAAAGAAAGAAAGAAGAAAGATTAGTTAGAAAGAAAGAAAGAAAGAAAGGAGAAAGATTAGTTAGAAAGAAAGAAAGAAAGAAAGAAAGAAAGATTAGCTAGAAAGAAAGAAAGAAAGACAGAAAGAAAGAAAGAAAGAAGAAAGATTAGTTAGAAAGAAAGAAAGAAAGAAGAAAGAATAGTTAGAAAGAAAGAAAGAAAGAAAGATTAGTTAGAAAGAAAGAAAGAAAGAAAAAAAGAAAGAAGAAAGATTAGTTGGAAAGAAAGAAAGATTAGTTAGGAAGAAAGAAAGAAGAAAGAATAGTTAGAAAGAAAGAAAGATTAGTTAGAAAGAAAGAAAGAAAGAAAGAAAGAAAGAAAGAAGAAAGATTAGTTAGAAAGAAAGAAAGATTAGTTAGAAAGAAAGAAAGAAAGAAAGAAAGAAAGAAAGAAAGAAGAAATATTAGTTAGAAAGAAAGAAAGAAGAAATATTAGTTAGAAAGAAAGAAAGAAGAAATATTAGTTAGAAAGAAAGAAAGAAAGAAAGAAAGAAGAAAGATTAGTAAGAAAGAAAGAAAGAAAGAAAGAAAGAAAGAAAGAAAGAAGAAAGATTAGTTAGAAAGAAAGAAAGAAAGAAAGAAGAAAGATTAGCTAAAAAAGGAAGAAAGATTAGTTAGAAAGAGAGAAAGAAAGAAAGAAGAAAGATTAGTTAGAAAGAAAGAAGAAAGAAAGAAAGAAAGAAAGAAAGAAAGAAGAAAGATTAGTTAGAAAGAAAGAAAGAAAGAAAGAAAGAAAGAAAGAAGAAAGATTAGTTAGAAAGAAAGAAAGAAGAAAGATTAGTTAGAAAGAAAGAAAGAAAAAATAGTTAGAAAGAAAGAAATAAAGAAAGATTAGTTAGAAAGAAAGAAAGAAAGAAAGAGATTAGTTAGAAAAAAAGAAAGAAGAAAGATTAGTTAGAAAGAAAGAAAGAAAGAAGAAAGATTAGTTAGAAAGAAAGAAAGAAAGAAAGAAAGATTAGTAAGAAAGAAAGAAAGAAAAAAGAAAAGAGCGATTAGTTGGAAAGAACGATTAGTTAGAAAGACAGAACGAAAAATTAGTTAGAAAGAAAGAAAGATTCGTTGGAAAGAAAGAAAGAAAGAAAGATTAGTTAGAAAGATAGATAGATTAGTTAGAAAGATAGATAGATAGATAGATAGATATATTAGTTAGATAGATAGATAGATAGATAGATAGATAGATAGATAGATAGATAGATAGATAGATAGATTAGTTAGAAAGATAGATATAGATAGATAGTTTAGTTAGAAAGATAGATATAGATAGATAGATTAGTTAGAAAGATAGATAGATAGATATATTAGTTAGATAGATAGATAGATAGATAGATAGATAGTTTATTTAGAAAGAGATAGATTAGTTAGATAGATAGATAGATAGATAGATTATTTAGAAAGATAGATATAGATAGATAGCTTAGTTAGAAAGATAGATATAGATAGATAGATTAGTTAGAAAGATAGATAGATATATTAGTTAGAAAGATAGATAGATATATTAGTTAGAAAGATAGATAGATAGATTAGTTAGAAAGATAGATATAGATAGATAGTTTAGTTAGAAAGATAGATATAGATAGATAGATTAGTTAGAAAAATAAATAGATAGATATATTAGTTAGATAGATAGATAGATAGATAGATTAGTTAGAAAGATAGATAGATAGATAGATAGATAGATAGATAGATAGATAAATAGATAGGTTAGATAGATAGATAGATAGATAGATAGATAGATAGATAGATATAGCACACCGAGTCAGAACAGTTTGAGTGTCTGTGCCGAGTTTGGAGAATGTGGAGTTAACCTGTTAAGCTTCAAGCCCATTTTTGAAAAATCCTCAGATATGGCATTCCCAAACTGAAACAGATACAGTTCATGAACCCTTTGTACTAAAAGCACAAGTAAGATCTCATTTGAAAGCTGACACCTGGAAGTTTATTGTAAATGTAGAATTAATTATTGTCATAATGAAAAAAAATAGTTATAAATAGCTTCAAAGTTTTGTAAAGTTATTATACATTTATTTTTATGAAACATCTTCATGAAAATAAAATTGAAGTTGGCCCTGGAGCAATCTAGAAATGCACTGCAGCTAAAGCCACATGTCTGGCCATGTTATATTTAAAATCTGAAGATGATAAGTCTAAAACTCTGTATTTAGTTCAATGTTTTTCAAGATCATGTCATATGACTTTATTTTGATTAGACTGGTGTTTATTGTCATCTTATAAGCATCTATTCAGTCTATTGCCTCTATTGTTTTGTGATGCAAAAACGAGCCCCATTCAGTCTCAGTCTCCCCTGCACATATTCACACCTCTCCAGCCTGTTTATTGCTCTAAATATGCTTTTCTTTTGTCTGCATTATAATCACTAACGACTAGCAATTCACACTGTTTCAATCCCTCATTTATTTTATAAAAGTTCTCACTTCACAGTGAAACTGTATCAAATGCCCTTTTTGAAAAACGAAACAGTTCAGTAAGCATTCTTATTTAGAAAAAAATCATAAAAATTACACCGAAGTTAGGTAGCAGGTGCTCAGTACTAGCTAGCATGTTAGCTTAGCACACCATCAATACACGACAATTTATGAGAATAAAACTATGTTTGTGCTCAATTTACTTTATAGCGCAAGTCGAGTGTTTTAAATAACTTTCTGTAATCTGATTTGGCTTCAGATAAAAAAATCAGATAGAAAATATATTATTTTATTGTATTCTGCACAATTTGAAAGTCTATCTCGATTAGCATTACATTATACATATAATCTATTATTATGAAAATACCTGACATGACTCGAAGAACACAGGTAAATCAAATATCATTGCAATCATGTTTATTGTCTTCAAAACATCTTTATCTGCACTTTACAGCGATCTCGGATAGCTTTGTTGTGCCAGGACTTCCTGAATGTCACATGATTATAGTTCTTCTTCATGTGATCCATATATGGACTTTACTGTTCAAACAGCGCCCCAGACCGTTAGTATGAATTGATAACACAGTACATCAGAGTATACAGCGCTCAAAATGATTACATCGACGCATTTGGGTATAAATTCAATAAATATTATTCCTGTCTATAGAAGTCTGATGTAAACCTATGAGAATCTATCAATATTTCTCCAAATCTGCACATGTTTGAGCTAAAAGCCCTGAGGGACGTTGTTTTGTCAAGAGCTGTCATGACGATCGCACGGGAGTTTTTTTCTGAATGAGACCGGCTGACGCTCATAATTCATATTAAAGGTAACGACTCATTTTTTAATTTCATAACTCCTGACACAAATTAAGACATAACTGTCACTATAAGTTTCACAGAATACAATAGTGGTCAAATACTGAAACTTGAGTCTTATATCTTTTTAATGATGTATAGTTTGTCGAGGTAATAACATTAAATCTGATAGTAACTTTGAACTATTTAAAAAAAAAAAACGCTTCAGTGCGCCCGCGCTCTGGTGAAGCTTAACAGGTTAAAGCTCTAGGAGGAGTTAGAGTTGTAAATTTGAGTAAGAAGAATAATAATAACTAGAAAAAAGTTTGATGAGACAAACTTTAAGTTGGCTTGAAAAAGCCAGACCAGAGAGTTTGAAGAAGTTTAAAATAGTTTGAAGTTTGATAGATGGATTAGTTAGAAAGAAAGAAGAAAGTTTAGTTAGAAAGAAAGAAGAAAGATTAGTTAAAAAGAATGAAAGAAAGATTAGTTAGAAAGAAAGAAAGAAGAAAGAAAGATTAGTTAGAAAGAAAGAAAGATGGATTAGTTAGAAAGAAAGAAAGATGGATTAGTCAGAAAGAAAGAAGGATGGATTAGTTAGAAAGAATGAAAAGATTAGTTAGAAAGAAATAAAGAAAGATTAGTTAGAAAGAAAGATAGATCAGTAAGAAAGAAAGAAAGAAAGAGATTAGTTGGAAAGAAAGAAAGAAAAAAGAAAGAAAGATTAGGTAAAAAGAAAGAAAGATTAGGTAAAAAGAAAGAAAGATTAGGTAAAAAGAAAGAAAGATTAGTTATAAAGAAAGAAAGATTAGTTAGAAAAAGGAAAGATAAGATAGAAAGAACGGTCTTGGTTACTTCATTGTAACCTTGTTCCCTGAGAAAGCGGAACGAGATGCTGCGCTGCTCAGCGCATTGGGAACGTCTTTAACCGTGACCAGCTGTGAATATTGTGTGTAACACGTCGATAGAATTGACCCGGAGGTAATATAGCCTCGGTCGATGACGTCATCGGCGCGCACCCCGCAACGCGAGGCTATAAATAGATGAGCCGCAGGTGCATCGTCAGGATATTTTGTCTGAAGAGCAGTCCTGGGACATCTTCAGCACGGCAAAGCAGCGCAGCATCTCGTTCCGCTTTCTCAGGGAACAAGGTTACAATGAAGTAACCGAGACCGTTCCCTTTCGAAAGCTACAATCGATGCTGCGCTGCTCAGCGCATTGGGAACGAGAATACCCACGCCGCCGTGCTTGAACATGTCTGGACCCCAACGGTTGTGCATGTGCTCACAAGAACGCAAGAAGGCCTCAGACACTAGCCTGTGATGTTGACTAAAGGACATGAGAGCCCGGAGTGGCATGAACATCCAAACTATAAAACCTTATGAATGTGTGCGGAGAGGACCAACCTGCCGCATCACAAACCTGTTGTAAAGGGGCACCCCTCGCCAAAGCACTAGAAGAAGCGACCCCTCTGGTAGAGTGAGCTCTGAGACCTATAGGCGAAGCTTGACCGCGCGCCTCATAAGCCAAAGCAATTGCATCCCTGACCCAATGAGACATGGTCTGCTTGGTGGCAGCTCCTCCTCTGTTACTACCACCATAACAGACGAATAATTGCTCTGACTTACGCCACTGGCTAGTGCGGTGGATGTAAGCCTGAAGAGCACGGACTGGACACAGTCTATACGATTTCTCCTGCTCCGGCGTTGTAAACGGTGGAGGACAGAAGGCTTCTAGAATGACCGGATGTACAGACGAAAATGGAACCTTAGGCAGGTAATCAGGATGAGGATGCAAAATTACTTTCACCATTCCTGGGGCAAAGTCTAAGCAGGATGGAGAGATAGACAGAGCCTGCATATCCCCAATCCTCTTCAAGGAAGTTATTGCCATTAGAAAAACCATTTTTAAAGTCAGAAGTTTATCAGACGCTGACTCTATAGGTTCAAAGGGGGTTTCAACCAGACCCTCGAGGACTATAGCTAAATCCCACGAAGGGATCTTGGTTTTTACTGGAGGCCTCAGTCGCCTGGCCCCACGAAGGAAGCGAGAGAGCAGAGGATGTCTCCCGAGCGGCGCCCCGTCAACTAAGGCGTGGCAAGCCGAAAGAGCGGCCACATAAACCTTAAGAGTAGCAGGGCATGTGCCTGTTGATAATTTCTCTTGCATGAAGTCCAGAACTGAAGCAACCTGGCAGTTGACTGGATCTACATTGTGTACAACACACCACCTTTCAAAAACACCCCATTTACCGGCATAACTTTGTCTAGTGGAGGAAGCCCTAGCACTCAGAATAGTCTCAATAACAGCAGGCGAAAGCCCAGTGTCCCTCAGTTGGTTCCCATCAGGGGCCAAACGTGAAGATTCCACAGGTCGGGCCTGGGATGGAATATCGTGCCCTCCGCCTGAGACAGAAGGTCCCTCCTCTCCGGAATCGCCCAAGGCGAGCCGTCGAGGAGAGATATTATCTCCGAGAACCACACTCTGTTCGGCCAACGTGGCGCTATCAGCAAGAGGCAAGACCCTTGTTGGCGAACTCTGGCTAGAACTCCCGGGAGCAAAGAAACTGGAGGAAACGCATACAGGCGCATCTTGGGCCATGAGTGCGCCATCGCATCCAGACCCAATGGAGCTGGGTGACTCAGAGAGAAGTAGAGGGGACATTGCGCTGTCTGCTGGGAGGCGAAGAGGTCCACCTCTGCTTTGTAAAACTTGGTCCAAATCTGTTTCACTACTTCCGGGTGGAGTTTCCATTCCCCTGTCGGTAGTGTCTGTCTGGACAGTAAATCTGCTCCCACATTCAAATGCCCTGGAATATATACTGCCCTGAGTGACAGGAACTTGTCCTGGGCCCAGAGAAAAATCTGCCTCGCTATTCTGTTCAGATTGCGTGAGCGCAGACCCCCCTGATGATTTATATAAGAGACTGCTGCTGTGTTGTCCACCCGCACTAGGACATGACAGCCCCTCAATTGATGGAGAAAATATTTCAGAGCCCGAAATACGGCCATCAACTCGAGGCAATTGATGTGCCAATCGAGCTGATGACCTTCCCATTCCCCTTGAGCTGGACGGCCATCTAAGACCGCTCCCCAGCCCATCAGGGAGGCGTCCGTCGTTAGCAGTCTGCGACGACACGGCGCCCCTAGAGTGGGACCCAAGGCAAGGAACCGGGGTCTGATCCACAGAGATAGTGTACGAAGCCCGCGGCGCGTCACTTTTATGTGCCTTTGAGGATTGGCTCTTGGATGAAATCCTCTGGCTTTTAGCCACAACTGAAATGGTCTCATGTGCAACAGCCCCAGAGGAATCACCGTGGATGCTGATGCCATGAAACCCAACATTTTTTGGTACTGACGAACAGTGAGTTCTTGGCCTAGCCTGACTTTGCTCATGGTCTGCCGAATGGTCTCGATTCGAGCGGGAGACATTTGTGCCCGCATCGTAACCGAATCCCAAACAATCCCGAGATAAGTCGTTCTCTGGGCAGGAGAAAGAACGCTTTTCTTGGTGTTGAGTCTCAACCCTAGAGCAACTAGATGAGCTAACACGATGTCTCTGTGTTGGAGCGCCATCTCTCGCGATTGAGCTAGTATCAACCAATCGTCGATGTAATTCAAAATGCGAATGCCCTGGAGTCGTAACGGAGCCAGTGCTGCATCCATGCATTTCGTGTATGTGCGGGGTGACAAGGCCAGGCCGAATGGAAGAACCCGAAACTGGTACGCTTCGCCCCCGAAAGCGAACCTCAGGAATTTCCTGTGTTGTGGCAATATTTCTATGTGAAAATAAGCGTCCTTCAAATCGATCGTGACGAACCAATCGTGATGTTGAATTTGCGTCACGACCGTCTTGACGGTTAACATCTTGAACTTGAGCGCTTTGACTGTACGGTTTAAGCCTCGAAGATCTAAGATTGGACGCACCCCCCCATCCTTTTTGGGAACCAGGAAGTATCTGCTGTAATAGCCTGACTCTCTTTCTGGAAGAGGAACATGTTCTATGGCCTCTTTGCTCAGAAGGGTTTGCAGCTCTTGCGACAGTACATGCATCAGCTCCGGTTTCACGGAAGTGAAGATCACGCCGTTGAAACGTGGAGGACGACGAATAAATTGGATTCTGTATCCTATCTGTACTGTGCTTAATACCCACGCAGAAATGCCTGGCAGAAGTTTCCACGCTGCCAGACTTCCTGAGAGTGGTATCAATTTTAATACTTCCTTTTGAGGGGATGTTGGATGTTCCGTGCCCTGTATAACGGCAGGAAACAACGGAACATCCAACATTTCGCTGGAAACCGCTGCCCCCCGAAGCACGAGAGGTGGCGGGGATGGAGAGGTTTTGTGAGGGTAACGGGAAGGGGCGAAAAGATCTTGCATGCGCCCCATCCCGTGGGGGGCTACCCCCACCAGATTGGGCGCCAGACCATCAGGACTTCTTCTTCCTGTTGATAATAGTCCTGAGGTCTGGCTTGGGAGGTTGCTGAGTGCGGCGAACCTGTCCCCAATCCCTGCGAGGGGGAGCACGGTCCGCTACACTCTGCCTCTTTACCTCCCTAGGTTTTGAAGGACCGGGGCGGGGCTGGGTGGCAGACGGCCCCTCCCCTTGAGTGCGGCGAGGAAGAAACTGAACAAACGCTTCCTCGTGTTTTTTAACCTCCTTAAAACGGGTGACCACGGTGTTCACGGAGTCACCAAACAGCCCAGATGGAGAAACAGGAGAGTCAATTAAAAACAGTCGATCCTTTTCTTTAATCCCTGTCAGATTAAGCCACAGATGCCTCTCCGTGCTGACCAAAGCAGACATTGAACGGCCGATGGCACGGGCCGTCTGCTTGGTCGCACGGAGAGACAGATCTGTGGCACGACGAAGCTCAGAGAATGACTCTTCGTCGATCGTACTGCCCGCACTCAAATCCTTCAACAGGTCAGCCTGGTATGCCTGTAACACTGCCATAGTGTGCAGCGCAGCACCAGCCTGACCTGCAGCTTGATAAGCTTTCCCCACTAAAGATGATGTTATACGACAGGGTTTAGTGGGGAGGGTAGGTTTCTTTATCGAAGATGCCGAGTCGGGAGAGAGATAGCTCGCGAGCGTCTCTTCAACCCGAGGCATCTCCGTATACCCCCGCGCCTCTGCACCCACGATAGTCGAAAAAGTCGACGTCGAGGGCACAAACACGCGAGAAGTATATGGTTTACTCCATGACTTAGATAGTTCGTCATGGAGGTCCTCGAAAAAGGGGAGAGACTGATGTTTTGGTCCCTCCCCTCTGCCACCGGACAGAAACCTATCCCCTAACTTAGA
>JAROOI010000035.1:1475000-1485000 GCA_030578255.1 Tiaroga cobitis | reverse complement strand
AGAAAGAAAGAAGAAAGATTAGTTAGAAAGAAAGAAAGAAAAAATAGTTAGAAAGAAAGAAATAAAGAAAGATTAGTTAGAAAGAAAGAAAGAAAGAGATTAGTTAGAAAAAAAGAAAGAAGAAAGATTAGTTAGAAAGAAAGAAAGAAAGAAGAAAGATTAGTTAGAAAGAAAGAAAGAAAGAAAGAAAGATTAGTAAGAAAGAAAGAAAGAAAAAAGAAAAGAGCGATTAGTTGGAAAGAACGATTAGTTAGAAAGACAGAACGAAAAATTAGTTAGAAAGAAAGAAAGATTCGTTGGAAAGAAAGAAAGAAAGAAAGATTAGTTAGAAAGATAGATAGATTAGTTAGAAAGATAGATAGATAGATAGATAGATATATTAGTTAGATAGATAGATAGATAGATAGATAGATTAGTTAGAAAGATAGATATAGATAGATAGTTTAGTTAGAAAGATAGATATAGATAGATAGATTAGTTAGAAAGATAGATAGATAGATATATTAGTTAGATAGATAGATAGATAGATAGATAGATAGATAGATAGATAGTTTATTTAGAAAGAGATAGATTAGTTAGATAGATAGATAGATAGATAGATAGATTATTTAGAAAGATAGATATAGATAGATAGCTTAGTTAGAAAGATAGATATAGATAGATAGATTAGTTAGAAAGATAGATAGATATATTAGTTAGAAAGATAGATAGATATATTAGTTAGAAAGATAGATAGATAGATTAGTTAGAAAGATAGATATAGATAGATAGTTTAGTTAGAAAGATAGATATAGATAGATAGATTAGTTAGAAAAATAAATAGATAGATATATTAGTTAGATAGATAGATAGATAGATAGATAGATTAGTTAGAAAGATAGATAGATAGATAGATAGATAGATAGATAGATAGATAGATAAATAGATAGGTTAGATAGATAGATAGATAGATAGATAGATAGATAGATAGATAGATAGATTAGTTAGAAAGATAGATAGATAGATTAGATAGATAGATAGATAGATTAGTTAGATAGATAGATAGATAGATAGATAGATAGATAGATAGATAGATAGATAGATAGATAGATATTAGTACATTGAATGGTAGTTTAATTGAGTCTAGGGCTTCAGGGAGTTTAGATTTGAGTTTTTATTTTGTGCACTACTGGGCCACCGTAGCCTTGGCTCATTTTGAACATGCTGCAATGAAAGTCTATGGGAATTTTATGATGTTTAATATTAATTTTTAAGAAATCTGTAAGTCCGATCAGTTAGAAAAGATATAGCACACCGAGTCAGAACAGTTTGAGTGTCTGTGCCGAGTTTGGAGAATGTGGAGTTAAAGCTCTAGGAGGAGTTAGAGTTGTAAATTTGAGTAAGAAGAATAATAATAACTAGAAAAAAGTTTGATGAGACAAACTTTAAGTTGGCTTGAAAAAGCCAGACCAGAGAGTTTGAAGAAGTTTAAAATAGTTTGAAGTTTGATAGATGGATTAGTTAGAAAGAAAGAAGAAAGTTTAGTTAGAAAGAAAGAAGAAAGATTAGTTAAAAAGAATGAAAGAAAGATTAGTTAGAAAGAAAGAAAGAAGAAAGAAAGATTAGTTAGAAAGAAAGAAAGATGGATTAGTTAGAAAGAAAGAAAGATGGATTAGTCAGAAAGAAAGAAGGATGGATTAGTTAGAAAGAATGAAAGAAAGATTAGTTAGAAAGAAAGAAAAGATTAGTTAGAAAGAAATAAAGAAAGATTAGTTAGAAAGAAAGATAGATCAGTAAGAAAGAAAGAAAGAAAGAGATTAGTTGGAAAGAAAGAAAGAAAAAAGAAAGAAAGATTAGGTAAAAAGAAAGAAAGATTAGGTAAAAAGAAAGAAAGATTAGGTAAAAAGAAAGAAAGATTAGTTATAAAGAAAGAAAGATTAGTTAGAAAAAGGAAAGATAAGATAGAAAGAAAGATAGATCAGTAAGAAAGAAAGACATTAGTTGGAAAGAAAGAAACAAAAAAGAAAGATGGATTATTTATAAAGAGAGATAGATTAATTATAAAGAAAGAACGAAAGATAATTAGTTAGAAAGAAAAAAAGAAAGATTAGTTAGAAAGAAAGAAAGATAGATTAGTTAGAAAGAAAGAAAGATTAGTTAGAAAGAAAGAAAGAAAATTAGTTAGAAAGAAAGAAAGAAAGAAAGAAAGAAAGATTAGTTAGAAAGAAAGAAAGAAACAAAGAAAGAAAGAAAGAAGATTAGTTAGAAAGAAAGAAAGAAAGAAGAAAGATTAGTTAGAAAGAAAAGAAAGAAAGAAAGAAAGAAGAAAGAAAGAAAGAAAGAAGAAAGATTAGTTAGAAAGAAAGAAAGATTAGTTAGAAAGAAAGAAAGAAAGAAAGAAAGAAAGAAGAAAGATTAGTTAGAAAGTAAGAAAGAAAGAAAGAAAGAAAGAAAGAAAGAAGATTAGTTAGAAAGAAAGAAAGATTAGTTAGAAAGAAAGAAAGAAAAAAAGAAAGAAAGAAAGAAAGAAAGAAAGAAAGAAAGATTAGTTAGAAAGAAAGAAAGAAAAAAGAAAGAAATATTAGGAAGAAAGAAAGAAAGAAAGAAAGAAAGAAAGAAAGAAAAAAGAAATAAATATTAGGAAGAAAGAAAGATTAGTTAGAAAGAAAGAAAGATTAGTTAGAAAGAAAGAAAGAAAGAAAGAAAGAAAGAAAGAAAGAAAGAAGAAAGATTAGTTAGAAAGAAAGAAAGAAAGAAAGAAAGAAAGAAAGAAAGAAAGAAAGAAAGAAAGAAAGAAGAAAGATTAGTTAGAAAGAAAGATTAGTTATAAAGAAAGAAAGAAAGAAAGAAAGAAGAAAGATTAGTTAGAAAGAGAGAAAGAAAGAAAGAAAGATTAGTTAGAAAGAAAGAAAGAAAGATTAGTTAGAAAGTAAGAAAGAAAGAAAGAAAGAAAGAAGAAAGATTAGTTAGAAAGTAAGAAAGAAAGAAAGAAAGAAAGAAAGAAAGAAAGAAGAAAGATTAGTTAGAAAGAAAGAAAGAAAGAAAGAAAGAAGAAAGATTAGCTAAAAAAGGAAGAAAGATTAGTTAGAAAGAGAGAAAGAAAGAAAGAAGAAAGATTAGTTAGAAAGAAAGAAGAAAGAAAGAAAGAAAGAAAGAAAGAAGAAAGATTAGTTAGAAAGAAAGAAAGAAAGAAAGAAAGAAAGAAAGAAGAAAGATTAGTTAGAAAGAAAGAAAGAAGAAAGATTAGTTAGAAAGAAAGAAAGAAAAAATAGTTAGAAAGAAAGAAATAAAGAAAGATTAGTTAGAAAGAAAGAAAGAAAGAGATTAGTTAGAAAAAAAGAAAGAAGAAAGATTAGTTAGAAAGAAAGAAAGAAAGAAGAAAGATTAGTTAGAAAGAAAGAAAGAAAGAAAGAAAGAAAGAAAGATTAGTAAGAAAGAAAGAAAGAAAAAAGAAAAGAGCGATTAGTTGGAAAGAACGATTAGTTAGAAAGACAGAACGAAAAATTAGTTAGAAAGAAAGAAAGATTCGTTGGAAAGAAAGAAAGAAAGAAAGATTAGTTAGAAAGATAGATAGATAGATAGATAGATATATTAGTTAGATAGATAGATAGATAGATAGATAGATTAGTTAGAAAGATAGATATAGATAGATAGTTTAGTTAGAAAGATAGATATAGATAGATAGATTAGTTAGAAAGATAGATAGATAGATATATTAGTTAGATAGATAGATAGATAGATAGATAGATAGATAGATAGATAGTTTATTTAGAAAGAGATAGATTAGTTAGATAGATAGATAGATAGATAGATAGATTATTTAGAAAGATAGATATAGATAGATAGCTTAGTTAGAAAGATAGATATAGATAGATAGATTAGTTAGAAAGATAGATAGATATATTAGTTAGAAAGATAGATAGATATATTAGTTAGAAAGATAGATAGATAGATTAGTTAGAAAGATAGATATAGATAGATAGTTTAGTTAGAAAGATAGATATAGATAGATAGATTAGTTAGAAAAATAAATAGATAGATATATTAGTTAGATAGATAGATAGATAGATAGATAGATTAGTTAGAAAGATAGATAGATAGATAGATAGATAGATAGATAGATAGATAGATAAATAGATAGGTTAGATAGATAGATAGATAGATAGATAGATAGATAGATAGATAGATAGATAGATAGATTAGTTAGAAAGATAGATAGATAGATTAGATAGATAGATAGATAGATTAGTTAGATAGATAGATAGATAGATAGATAGATAGATAGATAGATAGATAGATAGATAGATATTAGTACATTGAATGGTAGTTTAATTGAGTCTAGGGCTTCAGGGAGTTTAGATTTGAGTTTTTATTTTGTGCACTACTGGGCCACCGTAGCCTTGGCTCATTTTGAACATGCTGCAATGAAAGTCTATGGGAATTTTATGATGTTTAATATTAATTTTTAAGAAATCTGTAAGTCCGATCAGTTAGAAAAGATATAGCACACCGAGTCAGAACAGTTTGAGTGTCTGTGCCGAGTTTGGAGAATGTGGAGTTAAAGCTCTAGGAGGAGTTAGAGTTGTAAATTTGAGTAAGAAGAATAATAATAACTAGAAAAAAGTTTGATGAGACAAACTTTAAGTTGGCTTGAAAAAGCCAGACCAGAGAGTTTGAAGAAGTTTAAAATAGTTTGAAGTTTGATAGATGGATTAGTTAGAAAGAAAGAAGAAAGTTTAGTTAGAAAGAAAGAAGAAAGATTAGTTAAAAAGAATGAAAGAAAGATTAGTTAGAAAGAAAGAAAGAAGAAAGAAAGATTAGTTAGAAAGAAAGAAAGATGGATTAGTTAGAAAGAAAGAAAGATGGATTAGTCAGAAAGAAAGAAGGATGGATTAGTTAGAAAGAATGAAAGAAAGATTAGTTAGAAAGAAAGAAAAGATTAGTTAGAAAGAAATAAAGAAAGATTAGTTAGAAAGAAAGATAGATCAGTAAGAAAGAAAGAAAGAAAGAGATTAGTTGGAAAGAAAGAAAGAAAAAAGAAAGAAAGATTAGGTAAAAAGAAAGAAAGATTAGGTAAAAAGAAAGAAAGATTAGGTAAAAAGAAAGAAAGATTAGTTATAAAGAAAGAAAGATTAGTTAGAAAAAGGAAAGATAAGATAGAAAGAAAGATAGATCAGTAAGAAAGAAAGACATTAGTTGGAAAGAAAGAAACAAAAAAGAAAGATGGATTATTTATAAAGAGAGATAGATTAATTATAAAGAAAGAACGAAAGATAATTAGTTAGAAAGAAAAAAAGAAAGATTAGTTAGAAAGAAAGAAAGATAGATTAGTTAGAAAGAAAGAAAGATTAGTTAGAAAGAAAGAAAGAAAATTAGTTAGAAAGAAAGAAAGAAAGAAAGAAAAGATGATCAGTTAGAAAGAAAGATTAGTTAGTTAGAAAGAAAGATAGATCATTAAGAAAGAAAGATTAGTTAGAAAGAAAGAAAGAAAAATTTGTTAGAAAGAAAGAAAGATTAGTTAGAAAGAAAGAAAGATTAGTTACAAAAAGAAAGATTAGTTAGAAAGAAAGAAAGATTAGTTAGTTAGAAAGATAGATCAGTAAGAAAGAAAGAAAGAAAGAAAGAAAGAAAGAAAGAAAGGATTATTTAGAGAGAAAGATAGATAGATAGATTAGTTAAAAAGAAAGAAAGATAGATAGATTAGTTAAAAAGAAAGAAAGATAGATAGATTAGTTAGAAAGAAAGATAGATAGATTAGTTAAAAAGAAAGAAAGATAGATTAGTTAGAAAGAAAGATAGACTAGTTAGAAAGAAAGAAAGAAAGATGGATTACTTAGAAAGAAAGATTAGTTAGAAAGAATGAAAGAAAGAAAGATTAGTTAGAAAGAAAGAAAGAAAGAAAGAAAGAAAAGATGATCAGTTAGAAAGAAAGATTAGTTAGTTAGAAAGAAAGATAGATCAGTAAGAAAAAAAGAAAGATTAGTTAGAAAGAAAGAAAGAATGATTAGTTAGAAAGAAAGAAAGATAGATAGATTAGTTAGAAAGAAAGATAGATAGATAGATAGATAGATAGATAGATAGATAGATAGGTAGGTAGATAGATAGATAGATAGATAGATTATTTAGAAAGATAGATATAGATAGATAGCTTAGTTAGAAAGATAGATATAGATAGATAGATTAGTTAGAAAGATAGATAGATATATTAGTTAGAAAGATAGATAGATATATTAGTTAGAAAGATAGATAGATAGATTAGTTAGAAAGATAGATATAGATAGATAGTTTAGTTAGAAAGATAGATATAGATAGATAGATTAGTTAGAAAAATAAATAGATAGATATATTAGTTAGATAGATAGATAGATAGATAGATAGATTAGTTAGAAAGATAGATAGATAGATAGATAGATAGATAGATAGATAGATAGATAAATAGATAGGTTAGATAGATAGATAGATAGATAGATAGATAGATAGATAGATAGATAGATTAGTTAGAAAGATAGATAGATAGATTAGATAGATAGATAGATAGATTAGTTAGATAGATAGATAGATAGATAGATAGATAGATAGATAGATAGATAGATAGATAGATAGATAGATATTAGTACATTGAATGGTAGTTTAATTGAGTCTAGGGCTTCAGGGAGTTTAGATTTGAGTTTTTATTTTGTGCACTACTGGGCCACCGTAGCCTTGGCTCATTTTGAACATGCTGCAATGAAAGTCTATGGGAATTTTATGATGTTTAATATTAATTTTTAAGAAATCTGTAAGTCCGATCAGTTAGAAAAGATATAGCACACCGAGTCAGAACAGTTTGAGTGTCTGTGCCGAGTTTGGAGAATGTGGAGTTAAAGCTCTAGGAGGAGTTAGAGTTGTAAATTTGAGTAAGAAGAATAATAATAACTAGAAAAAAGTTTGATGAGACAAACTTTAAGTTGGCTTGAAAAAGCCAGACCAGAGAGTTTGAAGAAGTTTAAAATAGTTTGAAGTTTGATAGATGGATTAGTTAGAAAGAAAGAAGAAAGTTTAGTTAGAAAGAAAGAAGAAAGATTAGTTAAAAAGAATGAAAGAAAGATTAGTTAGAAAGAAAGAAAGAAGAAAGAAAGATTAGTTAGAAAGAAAGAAAGATGGATTAGTTAGAAAGAAAGAAAGATGGATTAGTCAGAAAGAAAGAAGGATGGATTAGTTAGAAAGAATGAAAGAAAGATTAGTTAGAAAGAAAGAAAAGATTAGTTAGAAAGAAATAAAGAAAGATTAGTTAGAAAGAAAGATAGATCAGTAAGAAAGAAAGAAAGAAAGAGATTAGTTGGAAAGAAAGAAAGAAAAAAGAAAGAAAGATTAGGTAAAAAGAAAGAAAGATTAGGTAAAAAGAAAGAAAGATTAGGTAAAAAGAAAGAAAGATTAGTTATAAAGAAAGAAAGATTAGTTAGAAAAAGGAAAGATAAGATAGAAAGAAAGATAGATCAGTAAGAAAGAAAGACATTAGTTGGAAAGAAAGAAACAAAAAAGAAAGATGGATTATTTATAAAGAGAGATAGATTAATTATAAAGAAAGAACGAAAGATAATTAGTTAGAAAGAAAAAAAGAAAGATTAGTTAGAAAGAAAGAAAGATAGATTAGTTAGAAAGAAAGAAAGATTAGTTAGAAAGAAAGAAAGAAAATTAGTTAGAAAGAAAGAAAGAAAGAAAGAAAGAAAGATTAGTTAGAAAGAAAGAAAGAAACAAAGAAAGAAAGAAAGAAGATTAGTTAGAAAGAAAGAAAGAAAGAAGAAAGATTAGTTAGAAAGAAAAGAAAGAAAGAAAGAAAGAAGAAAGAAAGAAAGAAAGAAGAAAGATTAGTTAGAAAGAAAGAAAGATTAGTTAGAAAGAAAGAAAGAAAGAAAGAAAGAAAGAAGAAAGATTAGTTAGAAAGTAAGAAAGAAAGAAAGAAAGAAAGAAAGAAAGAAGATTAGTTAGAAAGAAAGAAAGATTAGTTAGAAAGAAAGAAAGAAAAAAAGAAAGAAAGAAAGAAAGAAAGAAAGAAAGAAAGATTAGTTAGAAAGAAAGAAAGAAAAAAGAAAGAAATATTAGGAAGAAAGAAAGAAAGAAAGAAAGAAAGAAAGAAAGAAAGAAAAAAGAAATAAATATTAGGAAGAAAGAAAGATTAGTTAGAAAGAAAGAAAGATTAGTTAGAAAGAAAGAAAGAAAGAAAGAAAGAAAGAAAGAAAGAAAGAAAGAAGAAAGATTAGTTAGAAAGAAAGAAAGAAAGAAAGAAAGAAAGAAAGAAAGAAAGAAAGAAAGAAGAAAGATTAGTTAGAAAGAAAGATTAGTTATAAAGAAAGAAAGAAAGAAAGAAAGAAGAAAGATTAGTTAGAAAGAGAGAAAGAAAGAAAGAAAGATTAGTTAGAAAGAAAGAAAGAAAGATTAGTTAGAAAGTAAGAAAGAAAGAAAGAAAGAAAGAAGAAAGATTAGTTAGAAAGTAAGAAAGAAAGAAAGAAAGAAAGAAAGAAAGAAAGAAGAAAGATTAGTTAGAAAGAAAGAAAGAAAGAAAGAAAGAAGAAAGATTAGCTAAAAAAGGAAGAAAGATTAGTTAGAAAGAGAGAAAGAAAGAAAGAAGAAAGATTAGTTAGAAAGAAAGAAGAAAGAAAGAAAGAAAGAAAGAAAGAAGAAAGATTAGTTAGAAAGAAAGAAAGAAAGAAAGAAAGAAAGAAAGAAGAAAGATTAGTTAGAAAGAAAGAAAGAAGAAAGATTAGTTAGAAAGAAAGAAAGAAAAAATAGTTAGAAAGAAAGAAATAAAGAAAGATTAGTTAGAAAGAAAGAAAGAAAGAGATTAGTTAGAAAAAAAGAAAGAAGAAAGATTAGTTAGAAAGAAAGAAAGAAAGAAGAAAGATTAGTTAGAAAGAAAGAAAGAAAGAAAGAAAGAAAGATTAGTAAGAAAGAAAGAAAGAAAAAAGAAAAGAGCGATTAGTTGGAAAGAACGATTAGTTAGAAAGACAGAACGAAAAATTAGTTAGAAAGAAAGAAAGATTCGTTGGAAAGAAAGAAAGAAAGAAAGATTAGTTAGAAAGATAGATAGATAGATAGATAGATATATTAGTTAGATAGATAGATAGATAGATAGATAGATTAGTTAGAAAGATAGATATAGATAGATAGTTTAGTTAGAAAGATAGATATAGATAGATAGATTAGTTAGAAAGATAGATAGATAGATATATTAGTTAGATAGATAGATAGATAGATAGATAGATAGATAGATAGATAGTTTATTTAGAAAGAGATAGATTAGTTAGATAGATAGATAGATAGATAGATAGATTATTTAGAAAGATAGATATAGATAGATAGCTTAGTTAGAAAGATAGATATAGATAGATAGATTAGTTAGAAAGATAGATAGATATATTAGTTAGAAAGATAGATAGATATATTAGTTAGAAAGATAGATAGATAGATTAGTTAGAAAGATAGATATAGATAGATAGTTTAGTTAGAAAGATAGATATAGATAGATAGATTAGTTAGAAAAATAAATAGATAGATATATTAGTTAGATAGATAGATAGATAGATAGATAGATTAGTTAGAAAGATAGATAGATAGATAGATAGATAGATAGATAGATAGATAGATAAATAGATAGGTTAGATAGATAGATAGATAGATAGATAGATAGATAGATAGATAGATAGATAGATAGATAGATTAGTTAGAAAGATAGATAGATAGATTAGATAGATAGATAGATAGATTAGTTAGATAGATAGATAGATAGATAGATAGATAGATAGATAGATAGATAGATAGATAGATAGATATTAGTACATTGAATGGTAGTTTAATTGAGTCTAGGGCTTCAGGGAGTTTAGATTTGAGTTTTTATTTTGTGCACTACTGGGCCACCGTAGCCTTGGCTCATTTTGAACATGCTGCAATGAAAGTCTATGGGAATTTTATGATGTTTAATATTAATTTTTAAGAAATCTGTAAGTCCGATCAGTTAGAAAAGATATAGCACACCGAGTCAGAA
>JAROOI010000035.1:1465000-1470000 GCA_030578255.1 Tiaroga cobitis | reverse complement strand
AGAAAGACTAGTTAGAAAGAAAGAAAGAAAGATGGATTACTTAGAAAGAAAGAAAGAATAGTTAGAAAGAATGAAAGAAAGAAAGATTAGTTAGAAAGAAAGAAAGAAAGAAAGAAGAAAGATTAGTTAGAAAGAAAGAAAGAAAGAAAGAAAGAAAGAAAGAAAGAAAGAAGAAAGATTAGTTAGAAAGAAAGAAAGAAAGATTAGTTAGAAAGTAAGATAGTAAGAAAGAAAGAAAGAAAGAAAGAAAGAAGAAAGATTAGTTAGAAAGAAAGAAAGAAAGAAAGAAAGAAAGAAAGAAAGAAAGAAGAAAGATTAGTTAGAAAGAAAGAAAGATTAGTTAGAAAGAAAGAAAGAAGAAAGATTAGTTAGAAAGAAAGAAAGATTAGTTAGAAAGAAAGAAAGAAAGAAAGAAAGAAAGGAAGAAAGAAAGAAAGAAAGAAGAAAGATTAGTTAGAGAGAAAGAAAGAAAGAAAGAAGAAAGATTAGTTAGAAAGAAAGAAAGAAAGATTAGTTAGAAAGAAAGAAAGAAAGAAAGAAAGAAGAAAGATTAGTTAGAAAGTAAGAAAGAAAGAAAGAAAGAAGATTAGTTAGAAAGAAAGAAAGAAAGAAAGAAAGAAAGAAAGAAAGAAAGAAAGAAAGAAAGAAAGATTAGTTAGAAAGTAAGAAAGAAAGAAAGAAAGAAGATTAGTTAGAAAGAAAGAAAGAAAGAAAGAAAAAAGAAAGAAATATTAGGAAGAAAGAAAGAAAGAAAGAAAGAAAGAAAGAATGATTAGTTAGAAAGAAAGAAAAGATCAGTTAGAAAGAAATAAAGAAAGATTAGTTAGAAAGACAGAAAGAAAGATAAGATAGAAAGAAAGATAGATCAGTAAGAAAGAAAGAAAGAAAGAAAGAAAGAAAGAGATTAGTTGGAAAGAAAGAAAGAAAAAGAAAGAAAGATTAGGTAAAAAGAAAGAAAGATAATTAGAAAGAAAGAAAGAAAGATTAGTTAGAAAAAAAAGAAAAGATTAGTTAGAAAGAAATAAAGAAAGATTAGTTAGAAAGACAGAAAGAAAGATAGATCAGTAAGAAAGAAAGAAGGATGGATTAGTTAGAAGGGAAGAAAGAAAGAAAGAAAGAAAGAAAGAAAGAAAGAAAGAAAGAAAGAAAGAAAGAAAGAAAGATTAGTTAGAAAGAAAGAAAAGATTAGTTAGAAAGAAATAAAGATAGATAGATAGATAGATAGAAAGATAGATAGATATATTAGTTAGAAAGATAGATAGATAGATTAGTTAGAAAGATAGATAGATAGATTATTTAGAAAGATAGATAAGATAGATAGATAGATAGATAGATAGATAGATAGATAGATAGATTAGTTAGAAAGATTAGTTAGAAAGAAAGAAAGATCGATTAGTTAGAAAGAAAGAAAGAAGAAAGAATAGTTAGAAAGAAAGAAAGAAAGATTAGTTAGAAAGAAAGAAAGAAAGAAAGAAGAAAGATTAGTTAGAAAGAAAGAAAGAAAGATTAGTTAGAAAGAAAGAAAGAAAGATTAGTTAGAAAGAAAGAAAGAAGAAAGAATAGTTAGAAAGAAAGAAAGAAAGATTAGTTAGAAAGAAAGAAAGAAAGAAAGAAAGAAAGAAGAAAGATTAGTTAGAAAGAAAGAAAGATTAGTTAGAAAGAAAGAAAGAAAGAAAGAAAGAAAGAAGAAAGATTAGTTAGAAAGAAAGAAAGAAAGAAAGAAGAAAGATTAGTTAGAAAGAAAGAAAGAAAGAAAGAAAGAAAGAAAGAAAGAAAGAAAGAAAGAAGAAAGATTCGCTAAAAAAAGAAGAAAGATTAGCTAGAAAGAGAGAAAGAAAGAAAGAAGAAAGATTAGTTAGAAAGAAAGAAAGAAGAAAGATTAGTTAGAAAGAAAGAAAGAAAGAAAGAAATAAAGAAAGAAAGAAAGAAAGAAGAAAGATTAGTTAGAAAGGAAGAAAGAAAGAAAGAAAGAAAGAAAGAAAGAAAGAAAGAAAGAAAGAAAGAAGAAAGATTAGTTGGAAAGAAAGAAAGAAAGAAAGAAAGAAAGAAAGAAAGAAAGAAAGAAAGAAAGAAAGAAGAAAGATTAGTTAGAAAGAAAGAAAGAAAGAAAGAAAGAAAGAAAGAAAGAAAGAAAGAAAGAAAGAAGAAAGATTAGTTAGAAAGAAAGAAAGATTAGTTAGAAAGAAAGAAAGAAAGAAAGAAAGAAAGAAGAAAGATTAGTTAGAAAGAAAGAAAGAAAGAAAGAAGAAAGATTAGTTAGAAAGAAAGAAAGAAAGAAAGAAAGAAAGAAAGAAAGAAAGAAAGAAAGAAGAAAGATTCGCTAAAAAAAGAAGAAAGATTAGCTAGAAAGAGAGAAAGAAAGAAAGAAGAAAGATTAGTTAGAAAGAAAGAAAGAAGAAAGATTAGTTAGAAAGAAAGAAAGAAAGAAAGAAATAAAGAAAGAAAGAAAGAAAGAAGAAAGATTAGTTAGAAAGGAAGAAAGAAAGAAAGAAAGAAAGAAAGAAAGAAAGAAAGAAAGAAAGAAGAAAGATTAGTTGGAAAGAAAGAAAGAAAGAAAGAAAGAAAGAAAGAAAGAAAGAAAGAAAGAAAGAAAGAAGAAAGATTAGTTAGAAAGAAAGAAAGAAAGAAATAAAGAAAGATTAGTTAGAAAGAAAGAAAGAAAGAAAGAAGAAAGATTAGTTAGAAAGAAAGAAAGAAAGAAAGAAAGAAAGAAAGAAAGAAAGAAAGAAGAAATATTAGTTAGAAAGAAAAGAAAGAAGAAATATTCGCTAAAAAAGGAAGAAAGATTAGCTAGAAAGAGAGAAAGAAAGAAAGAAGAAAGATTAGTTAGAAAGAAAGAAAGAAGAAAGATTAGTTAGAAAGAAAGAAAGAAAGAAAGAAATAAAGAAAGAAAGAAAGAAGAAAGATTAGTTAGAAAGGAAGAAAGAAAGAAAGAAAGAAAGAAAGAAAGAAAGAAAGAAAGAAGAAAGATTAGTTGGAAATAAAGAAAGAAAGAAAGAAAGAAGAAAGATTAGTTAGAAAGAAAGAAAGAAAGAAAGAAAGAAAGAAAGAAAGAAAGAAGAAAGAAAGAAAGAAAGAAAGTAATAAAGAAAGATTAGTTAGAAAGAAAGAAAGAAAGAAAGAAGAAAGATTAGTTAGAAAGAAAGAAAGAAAGAAAGAAAGAAAGAAAGAAGAAATATTAGTTAGAAAGAAAAGAAAGAAGAAATATTAGTTAGAAAGAAAGAAAGAAAGAAAGAAAGAAAGAAAGAAAGAAGAAAGATTAGTTAGAAAGAAAGAAAGATAGATTAGTTAGAAAGAAAAAAGATTAGTTAGAAAGAATGAAAGAAAGATTAGTTAGAAAGAAAGAAAGAAAGAAGAAAGATTAGTTAGAAAGAAAGAAAGAAGAAATATTAGTTAGAAAGAAAGAAAGAAAGATAGAAAGAAAGAAAGAAAGAAGAAAGATTAGTTAGAAAGAATGAAAGAAAGAAAGAAAGAAAGAAAGAAGAAAGATTAGTTAGAAAGAAAGAAAGATAGATTAGTTAGAAAGAAAAAAGATTAGTTAGAAAGAGTGAAAGAAAGATTAGTTAGAAAGAAAGATACATTAGTTAGAAAGAAAGAAAGATTAGTTAGAAAGTTAGAAAGAAAGAAAGAAAGAAAGATAGATTAGTTAGAAAGAAAGAAAGAAAGAAAGAAAGACAGATTAGTTAGAAAGAAAGAAAGAAAAAAAGATTAGTTAGAAAGAAAGAAAGATTGGTTAGAAAGAATGAAAGAAAGATTAGTTAGAAAGAATGAAAGAAAGATTAGTTTGAAAGAAAGAAAGATAGATTAGTTAGAAAGAAAAAAGATTAGTTAGAAAGAATGAAAGAAAGATTAGTTAGAAAGAAAGAAAGAAAGAAGAAAGATTAGTTAGAAAGAAAGAAAGAAGAAAGATTAGTTAGAAAGAAATAAAGAAAGAAAGAAAGAAAGAAAGAAAGAAAGAAAGAAAGAAAGAAAGAAGAAAGATTAGTTAGAAAGAAAAAAAGATTGGTTAGAAAGAATGAAAGAAAGATTAGTTAGAAAGAATGAAAGACAGATTAGTTAGAAAGAAAAAAGATTAGTTAGAAAGAGTGAAAGAAAGATTAGTTAGAAAGAAAGATAGATTAATTAGAAAGAAAGAAAGATTAGTTAGAAAGTTAGAAAGAAAGAAAGAAAGATAGATTAGTTAGAAAGAAAGATAGATTAGTTAGAAAGAAAGACAGATTAGTTAGAAAGAAAGAAAGATTAGTTAGAAAAAAGAAAGATAGATTAGTTAGAAAGAAAGAAGAAAGATTAGTTAGAAAGAAAGAAAAATTAGTTAGAAAGTAAGAAAGAAGAAAGATTAGTTAGAAATAAAGAAAGAAAGAAAGAAAGAAAGAAAGATTAGTAAGAAAGAAAGAAAGAAAGAAGAAAGATTAGTTAGTTAGAAAGAAAGAAAGAAAGAATGAAAGAAAGAAAGAAAGAAAGATTAGTTAGAAAGAAAGAAAGAAAGAAAGAAGAAAGATTAGTTAGGAAGAAAGAAAGAAAGAAAGAAAGAAAGAAAGAAAGAAAGAAAGAAAGAAAAAAAGATTAGTTAGAAAGAAAGAAAGATTGGTTAGAAAGAATGAAAGAAAGATTAGTTAGAAAGAATGAAAGAAAGATTAGTTTGAAAGAAAGAAAGATAGATTAGTTAGAAAGAAAAAAGATTTGTTAGAAAGAATGAAAGAAAGATTAGTTAGAAAGAAAGAAAGAAAGAAGAAAGATTAGTTAGAAAGAAAGAAAGAAGAAAGATTAGTTAGAAAGAAAGAAAGAAAGAAAGAAAGAAAGAAAGAAAGAAAGAAAGAAAGAAAGAAAGAAAAAAAGAAAGAAAGAAAGAAGAAAGATTAGTTAGAAAGAATGAAAGAAAGAAAGAAAGAAAGAAAGAAAGAAGAAAGATTAGTTAGAAAGAAAGAAAGATAGATTAGTTAGAAAGAAAAAAGATTAGTTAGAAAGAGTGAAAGAAAGATTAGTTAGAAAGAAAGATACAT
>JAROOI010000035.1:1387500-1460000 GCA_030578255.1 Tiaroga cobitis | reverse complement strand
ATAGATAGATAGATAGAAAGATAGATAGATATATTAGTTAGAAAGATAGATAGATAGATTAGTTAGAAAGATAGATAGATAGATTATTTAGAAAGATAGATAAGATAGATAGATAGATAGATAGATAGATAGATAGATAGATAGATAGATTAGTTAGAAAGATTAGTTAGAAAGAAAGAAAGATCGATTAGTTAGAAAGAAAGAAAGAAGAAAGAATAGTTAGAAAGAAAGAAAGAAAGATTAGTTAGAAAGAAAGAAAGAAAGAAAGAAGAAAGATTAGTTAGAAAGAAAGAAAGAAAGATTAGTTAGAAAGAAAGAAAGAAAGATTAGTTAGAAAGAAAGAAAGAAGAAAGAATAGTTAGAAAGAAAGAAAGAAAGATTAGTTAGAAAGAAAGAAAGAAAGAAAGAAAGAAAGAAGAAAGATTAGTTAGAAAGAAAGAAAGATTAGTTAGAAAGAAAGAAAGAAAGAAAGAAAGAAAGAAGAAAGATTAGTTAGAAAGAAAGAAAGAAAGAAAGAAGAAAGATTAGTTAGAAAGAAAGAAAGAAAGAAAGAAAGAAAGAAAGAAAGAAAGAAAGAAAGAAAGAAAGAAAGAAAGAAGAAAGATTCGCTAAAAAAAGAAGAAAGATTAGCTAGAAAGAGAGAAAGAAAGAAAGAAGAAAGATTAGTTAGAAAGAAAGAAAGAAGAAAGATTAGTTAGAAAGAAAGAAAGAAAGAAAGAAATAAAGAAAGAAAGAAAGAAAGAAGAAAGATTAGTTAGAAAGGAAGAAAGAAAGAAAGAAAGAAAGAAAGAAAGAAAGAAAGAAAGAAAGAAAGAAGAAAGATTAGTTGGAAAGAAAGAAAGAAAGAAAGAAAGAAAGAAAGAAAGAAAGAAAGAAAGAAAGAAAGAAGAAAGATTAGTTAGAAAGAAAGAAAGAAAGAAAGAAAGAAAGAAAGAAAGAAAGAAGAAAGAAAGAAAGAAATAAAGAAAGATTAGTTAGAAAGAAAGAAAGAAAGAAAGAAGAAAGATTAGTTAGAAAGAAAGAAAGAAAGAAAGAAAGAAAGAAAGAAAGAAAGAAGAAATATTAGTTAGAAAGAAAAGAAAGAAGAAATATTCGCTAAAAAAGGAAGAAAGATTAGCTAGAAAGAGAGAAAGAAAGAAAGAAGAAAGATTAGTTAGAAAGAAAGAAAGAAGAAAGATTAGTTAGAAAGAAAGAAAGAAAGAAAGAAATAAAGAAAGAAAGAAAGAAGAAAGATTAGTTAGAAAGGAAGAAAGAAAGAAAGAAAGAAAGAAAGAAAGAAAGAAAGAAGAAAGATTAGTTGGAAATAAAGAAAGAAAGAAAGAAAGAAGAAAGATTAGTTAGAAAGAAAGAAAGAAAGAAAGAAAGAAAGAAAGAAAGAAAGAAGAAAGAAAGAAAGAAAGAAAGTAATAAAGAAAGATTAGTTAGAAAGAAAGAAAGAAAGAAAGAAGAAAGATTAGTTAGAAAGAAAGAAAGAAAGAAAGAAAGAAAGAAAGAAAGAAAGAAGAAATATTAGTTAGAAAGAAAAGAAAGAAGAAATATTAGTTAGAAAGAAAGAAAGAAAGAAAGAAAGAAAGAAAGAAAGAAGAAAGATTAGTTAGAAAGAAAGAAAGAAAGAAAGAAAGAAAGAAAGAAAGAAAGAAAGATTAGTTAGAAAGAAAGAAAGAAAGAAAGAAAGAAAGAAAGAAAGAAAAAAAGATTAGTTAGAAAGAAAGAAAGATTGGTTAGAAAGAATGAAAGAAAGATTAGTTAGAAAGAATGAAAGAAAGATTAGTTTGAAAGAAAGAAAGATAGATTAGTTAGAAAGAAAAAAGATTAGTTAGAAAGAATGAAAGAAAGATTAGTTAGAAAGAAAGAAAGAAAGAAGAAAGATTAGTTAGAAAGAAAGAAAGAAGAAATATTAGTTAGAAAGAAAGAAAGAAAGATAGAAAGAAAGAAAGAAAGAAGAAAGATTAGTTAGAAAGAATGAAAGAAAGAAAGAAAGAAAGAAAGAAGAAAGATTAGTTAGAAAGAAAGAAAGATAGATTAGTTAGAAAGAAAAAAGATTAGTTAGAAAGAGTGAAAGAAAGATTAGTTAGAAAGAAAGATACATTAGTTAGAAAGAAAGAAAGATTAGTTAGAAAGTTAGAAAGAAAGAAAGAAAGAAAGATAGATTAGTTAGAAAGAAAGAAAGAAAGAAAGAAAGACAGATTAGTTAGAAAGAAAGAAAGAAAAAAAGATTAGTTAGAAAGAAAGAAAGATTGGTTAGAAAGAATGAAAGAAAGATTAGTTAGAAAGAATGAAAGAAAGATTAGTTTGAAAGAAAGAAAGATAGATTAGTTAGAAAGAAAAAAGATTAGTTAGAAAGAATGAAAGAAAGATTAGTTAGAAAGAAAGAAAGAAAGAAGAAAGATTAGTTAGAAAGAAAGAAAGAAGAAAGATTAGTTAGAAAGAAATAAAGAAAGAAAGAAAGAAAGAAAGAAAGAAAGAAAGAAAGAAAGAAAGAAAGAAGAAAGATTAGTTAGAAAGAAAAAAAGATTGGTTAGAAAGAATGAAAGAAAGATTAGTTAGAAAGAATGAAAGACAGATTAGTTAGAAAGAAAAAAGATTAGTTAGAAAGAGTGAAAGAAAGATTAGTTAGAAAGAAAGATAGATTAATTAGAAAGAAAGAAAGATTAGTTAGAAAGTTAGAAAGAAAGAAAGAAAGATAGATTAGTTAGAAAGAAAGATAGATTAGTTAGAAAGAAAGACAGATTAGTTAGAAAGAAAGAAAGATTAGTTAGAAAAAAGAAAGATAGATTAGTTAGAAAGAAAGAAGAAAGATTAGTTAGAAAGAAAGAAAAATTAGTTAGAAAGTAAGAAAGAAGAAAGATTAGTTAGAAATAAAGAAAGAAAGAAAGAAAGAAAGAAAGATTAGTAAGAAAGAAAGAAAGAAAGAAGAAAGATTAGTTAGTTAGAAAGAAAGAAAGAAAGAATGAAAGAAAGAAAGAAAGAAAGATTAGTTAGAAAGAAAGAAAGAAAGAAAGAAGAAAGATTAGTTAGGAAGAAAGAAAGAAAGAAAGAAAGAAAGAAAGAAAGAAAGAAAGAAAGAAAAAAAGATTAGTTAGAAAGAAAGAAAGATTGGTTAGAAAGAATGAAAGAAAGATTAGTTAGAAAGAATGAAAGAAAGATTAGTTTGAAAGAAAGAAAGATAGATTAGTTAGAAAGAAAAAAGATTTGTTAGAAAGAATGAAAGAAAGATTAGTTAGAAAGAAAGAAAGAAAGAAGAAAGATTAGTTAGAAAGAAAGAAAGAAGAAAGATTAGTTAGAAAGAAAGAAAGAAAGAAAGAAAGAAAGAAAGAAAGAAAGAAAAAAAGAAAGAAAGAAAGAAGAAAGATTAGTTAGAAAGAATGAAAGAAAGAAAGAAAGAAAGAAAGAAAGAAGAAAGATTAGTTAGAAAGAAAGAAAGATAGATTAGTTAGAAAGAAAAAAGATTAGTTAGAAAGAGTGAAAGAAAGATTAGTTAGAAAGAAAGATACATTAGTTAGAAAGAAAGAAAGATTAGTTAGAAAGTTAGAAAGAAAGAAAGAAAGAAAGATAGATTAGTTAGAAAGAAAGAAAGAAAGAAAGAAAGAAAGACAGATTAGTTAGAAAGAAAGAAAGAAAAAAAGATTAGTTAGAAAGAAAGAAAGATTGGTTAGAAAGAATGAAAGAAAGATTAGTTAGAAAGAATGAAAGAAAGATTAGTTTGAAAGAAAGAAAGATAGATTAGTTAGAAAGAAAAAAGATTAGTTAGAAAGAATGAAAGAAAGATTAGTTAGAAAGAAAGAAAGAAAGAAAGAAGAAAGATTAGTTAGAAAGAAAGAAAGAAGAAAGATTAGTTAGAAAGAAATAAAGAAAGAAAGAAAGAAAGAAAGAAAGAAAGAAAGAAAGAAAGAAAGAAAGAAGAAAGATTAGTTAGAAAGAAAAAAAGATTGGTTAGAAAGAATGAAAGAAAGATTAGTTAGAAAGAATGAAAGACAGATTAGTTAGAAAGAAAAAAGATTAGTTAGAAAGAGTGAAAGAAAGATTAGTTAGAAAGAAAGATAGATTAGTTAGAAAGAAAGAAAGATTAGTTAGAAAGTTAGAAAGAAAGAAAGAAAGATAGATTAGTTAGAAAGAAAGATAGATTAGTTAGAAAGAAAGACAGATTAGTTAGAAAGAAAGAAAGATTAGTTAGAAAAAAGAAAGATAGATTAGTTAGAAAGAAAGACAGATTAGTTAGAAAGAAAGAAAGATTAGTTAGAAAAAAGAAAGATAGATTAGTTAGAAAGAAAAAAGATTAGTTAGAAAGAATGAAAGAAAGATTAGTTAGAAAGAAAGAAAGAAAGAAAGATAGATTAGTTAGAAAGAAAGAAAGATTAGTTAGAAAGAAAGAAAGAGAGAAAGAAAGAAGAAAGATTAGTTAGAAAGAAAGAAAGAAAGAAAGAAAGAAAGAAGAAAGATTAGTTAGAAAGAAAGATTAGTTATAAAGAAAGAAAGAAAGAAAGAAAGAAGAAAGATTAGTTAGAAAGAGAGAAAGAAAGAAAGAAAGATTAGTTAGAAAGAAAGAAAGAAAGATTAGTTAGAAAGTAAGAAAGAAAGAAAGAAAGAAAGAAAGAAGAAAGATTAGTTAGAAAGTAAGAAAGAAAGAAAGAAAGAAAGAAAGAAAGAAAGAAGATTAGTTAGAAAGAAAGAAAGATTAGTTAGAAAGAAAGAAAGAAAGAAAGAAAGAAAGATTAGTTAGAAAGAAAGAAAGAAAAAAGAAAGAAATATTAGGAAGAAAGAAAGAAAGAAGAAAGAAAGAAAGAAAGAAAGAAAGAAAAAAGAAATAAATATTAGGAAGAAAGAAAGATTAGTTAGAAAGAAAGAAAGAAAGAAAGAAAGAAAGATTAGTTAGAAAGAAAGAAAGAAAGAAAGAAAGAAGATTAGTTAGAAAGAAAGAAAGAAAGAAGAAAGATTAGTTAGAAAGAAAAGAAAGAAAGAAAGAAAGAAAGAAGAAAGAGAGAAGAAAGAAAGAAAGAAAGAAAGAAGAAAGAGAGAAGAAAGATTAGTTAGAAAGAAAGATAGATAGATAGATTAGTTAAAAAGAAAGATAGATAGATAGATTAGTTAAAAAGAAAGAAAGATAGATAGATTAGTTAAAAAGAAAGATAGATAGATTAGTTAGAAAGAAAGATATATAGATTAGTTAAAAAGAAAGAAAGATAGATAGATTAGTTAAAAAGAAAGAAAGAAAGACTAGTTAGAAAGAAAGAAAGAAAGATTAGTTAGAAAGAAAGAAAGAAAGAAAGAAAGAAAGAAAGATTAGTTAGAAAGAAAGAAAGAAAGAAAGAAAGAAAGAAAGAAGAAAGATTAGTTATAAAGAAAGAAAGATTAGTTAGAAAGAAAGAAAGAAAGAAAGAAAGAAGAAAGATTAGTTAGAAAGAAAGATTAGTTATAAAGAAAGAAAGAAAGAAAGAAAGAAAGAAAGAAAGAAAGAAAGAAAGAAGAAAGATTAGTTAGAAAGTAAGAAAGAAAGAAAGAAAGAAAGAAAGAAAGAAAGAAGATTAGTTAGAAAGAAAGAAAGAAAGATTAGTTAGAAAGAAAGATTAGGAAGAAAGAAAGAAAGAAGAAAGATTAGTTAGAAAGAAAGAAAGAAAGAAAGAAAGTAAGAAAGAAAGAAAGAAAGAAAGAAAGAAAAAAGAAATAAATATTAGGAAGAAAGAAAGATTAGAAAGAAAGAAAGAAAGAAAGAAAGAAAGAAGATTAGTTAGAAAGAAAGAAAGAAAGAAGAAAGATTAGTTAGAAAGAAAAGAAAGAAAGAAAGAAAGAAAGAAAGAAGAAAGAGAGAAGAAAGAAAGAAAGAAAGAAGAAAGATTAGTTAGAAAGAAAGATAGATAGATAGATTAGTTAAAAAGAAAGATAGATAGATTAGTTAAAAAGAAAGAAAGATAGATAGATTAGTTAAAAAGAAAGAAAGATAGATAGATTAGTTAGAAAGAAAGATATATATATTAGTTAAAAAGAAAGAAAGATAGATAGATTAGTTAAAAAGAAAGAAAGAAAGACTAGTTAGAAAGAAAGAAAGAAAGATGGATTACTTAGAAAGAAAGAAAGAATAGTTAGAAAGAATGAAAGAAAGAAAGATTAGTTAGAAAGAAAGAAAGAAAGAAAGAAGAAAGATTAGTTAGAAAGAAAGAAAGAAAGAAAGAAAGAAAGAAAGAAAGAAAGAAAGAAGAAAGATTAGTTAGAAAGAAAGAAAGAAAGATTAGTTAGAAAGTAAGATAGTAAGAAAGAAAGAAAGAAAGAAAGAAAGAAAGAAAGAAAGAAGAAAGATTAGTTAGAAAGAAAGAAAGAAAGAAAGAAAGAAAGAAAGAAGAAAGATTAGTTAGAAAGAAAGAAAGATTAGTTAGAAAGAAAGAAAGAAGAAAGATTAGTTAGAAAGAAAGAAAGATTAGTTAGAAAGAAAGAAAGAAAGAAAGAAAGAAAGGAAGAAAGAAAGAAAGAAGAAAGAAGAAAGATTAGTTAGAGAGAAAGAAAGAAAGAAAGAAGAAAGATTAGTTAGAAAGAAAGAAAGAAAGATTAGTTAGAAAGAAAGAAAGAAAGAAAGAAAGAAGAAAGATTAGTTAGAAAGTAAGAAAGAAAGAAAGAAAGAAGATTAGTTAGAAAGAAAGAAAGAAAGAAAGAAAGAAAGAAAGAAAGATTAGTTAGAAAGTAAGAAAGAAAGAAAGAAAGAAGATTAGTTAGAAAGAAAGAAAGAAAGAAAGAAAAAAGAAAGAAATATTAGGAAGAAAGAAAGAAAGAAAGAAAGAAAGAAAGAATGATTAGTTAGAAAGAAAGAAAAGATCAGTTAGAAAGAAATAAAGAAAGATTAGTTAGAAAGACAGAAAGAAAGATAAGATAGAAAGAAAGATAGATCAGTAAGAAAGAAAGAAAGAAAGAAAGAAAGAAAGAGATTAGTTGGAAAGAAAGAAAGAAAAAGAAAGAAAGATTAGGTAAAAAGAAAGAAAGATAATTAGAAAGAAAGAAAGAAAGATTAGTTAGAAAAAAAAGAAAAGATTAGTTAGAAAGAAATAAAGAAAGATTAGTTAGAAAGACAGAAAGAAAGATAGATCAGTAAGAAAGAAAGAAGGATGGATTAGTTAGAAGGGAAGAAAGAAAGAAAGAAAGAAAGAAAGAAAGAAAGAAAGAAACATTAGTTAGAAAGAAAGAAAAGATTAGTTAGAAAGAAATAAAGATAGATAGATAGATAGATAGAAAGATAGATAGATATATTAGTTAGAAAGATAGATAGATAGATTAGTTAGAAAGATAGATAGATAGATTATTTAGAAAGATAGATAAGATAGATAGATAGATAGATAGATAGATAGATAGATAGATAGATAGATTAGTTAGAAAGATTAGTTAGAAAGAAAGAAAGATCGATTAGTTAGAAAGAAAGAAAGAAGAAAGAATAGTTAGAAAGAAAGAAAGAAAGATTAGTTAGAAAGAAAGAAAGAAAGAAAGAAGAAAGATTAGTTAGAAAGAAAGAAAGAAAGATTAGTTAGAAAGAAAGAAAGATTAGTTAGAAAGAAAGAAAGAAGAAAGAATAGTTAGAAAGAAAGAAAGAAAGATTAGTTAGAAAGAAAGAAAGAAAGAAAGAAAGAAAGAAAGAAGAAAGATTAGTTAGAAAGAAAGAAAGATTAGTTAGAAAGAAAGAAAGAAAGAAAGAAAGAAAGAAAGAAAGAAGAAAGATTAGTTAGAAAGAAAGAAAGAAAGAAAGAAGAAAGATTAGTTAGAAAGAAAGAAAGAAAGAAAGAAAGAAAGAAAGAAAGAAAGAAAGAAAGAAAGAAGAAAGATTCGCTAAAAAAGGAAGAAAGATTAGCTAGAAAGAGAGAAAGAAAGAAAGAAGAAAGATTAGTTAGAAAGAAAGAAAGAAGAAAGATTAGTTAGAAAGAAAGAAAGAAAGAAAGAAATAAAGAAAGAAAGAAAGAAAGAAGAAAGATTAGTTAGAAAGGAAGAAAGAAAGAAAGAAAGAAAGAAAGAAAGAAAGAAAGAAAGAAAGAAAGAAAGAAAGAAAGAAGAAAGATTAGTTGGAAAGAAAGAAAGAAAGAAAGAAAGAAAGAAAGAAAGAAGAAAGATTAGTTAGAAAGAAAGAAAGAAAGAAAGAAAGAAAGAAAGAAAGAAAGAAGAAAGAAAGAAAGAAATAAAGAAAGATTAGTTAGAAAGAAAGAAAGAAAGAAAGAAGAAAGATTAGTTAGAAAGAAAGAAAGAAAGAAAGAAAGAAAGAAAGAAAGAAAGAAAGAAAGAAGAAATATTAGTTAGAAAGAAAAGAAAGAAGAAATATTCGCTAAAAAAGGAAGAAAGATTAGCTAGAAAGAGAGAAAGAAAGAAAGAAGAAAGATTAGTTAGAAAGAAAGAAAGAAGAAAGATTAGTTAGAAAGAAAGAAAGAAAGAAAGAAATAAAGAAAGAAAGAAAGAAGAAAGATTAGTTAGAAAGGAAGAAAGAAAGAAAGAAAGAAAGAAAGAAAGAAAGAAAGAAAGAAAGAAAGAAAGAAAGAAAGAAAGAAGAAAGATTAGTTGGAAATAAAGAAAGAAAGAAAGAAAGAAGAAAGATTAGTTAGAAAGAAAGAAAGAAAGAAAGAAAGAAAGAAAGAAAGAAAGAAAGAAAGAAAGAAAGAAGAAAGATTAGTTAGAAAGAAAGAAAGAAAGAAAGAAAGAAAGAAAGATTAGTTAGAAAGAAAGAAAGAAAGAAAGAAAGAAAGAAAGAAAGAAAAAAAGATTAGTTAGAAAGAAAGAAAGATTGGTTAGAAAGAATGAAAGAAAGATTAGTTAGAAAGAATGAAAGAAAGATTAGTTTGAAAGAAAGAAAGATAGATTAGTTAGAAAGAAAAAAGATTAGTTAGAAAGAATGAAAGAAAGATTAGTTAGAAAGAAAGAAAGAAAGAAGAAAGATTAGTTAGAAAGAAAGAAAGAAGAAATATTAGTTAGAAAGAAAGAAAGAAAGATAGAAAGAAAGAAAGAAAGAAGAAAGATTAGTTAGAAAGAATGAAAGAAAGAAAGAAAGAAAGAAAGAAGAAAGATTAGTTAGAAAGAAAGAAAGATAGATTAGTTAGAAAGAAAAAAGATTAGTTAGAAAGAGTGAAAGAAAGATTAGTTAGAAAGAAAGATACATTAGTTAGAAAGAAAGAAAGATTAGTTAGAAAGTTAGAAAGAAAGAAAGAAAGAAAGATAGATTAGTTAGAAAGAAAGAAAGAAAGAAAGAAAGACAGATTAGTTAGAAAGAAAGAAAGAAAAAAAGATTAGTTAGAAAGAAAGAAAGATTGGTTAGAAAGAATGAAAGAAAGATTAGTTAGAAAGAATGAAAGAAAGATTAGTTTGAAAGAAAGAAAGATAGATTAGTTAGAAAGAAAAAAGATTAGTTAGAAAGAATGAAAGAAAGATTAGTTAGAAAGAAAGAAAGAAAGAAGAAAGATTAGTTAGAAAGAAAGAAAGAAGAAAGATTAGTTAGAAAGAAAGAAAGAAAGAAAGAAAGAAAGAAAGAAAGAAAGAAAGAAAGAAAGAAAGAAGAAAGATTAGTTAGAAAGAAAAAAAGATTGGTTAGAAAGAATGAAAGAAAGATTAGTTAGAAAGAATGAAAGACAGATTAGTTAGAAAGAAAAAAGATTAGTTAGAAAGAGTGAAAGAAAGATTAGTTAGAAAGAAAGATAGATTAATTAGAAAGAAAGAAAGATTAGTTAGAAAGTTAGAAAGAAAGAAAGAAAGATAGATTAGTTAGAAAGAAAGATAGATTAGTTAGAAAGAAAGACAGATTAGTTAGAAAGAAAGAAAGATTAGTTAGAAAAAAGAAAGATAGATTAGTTAGAAAGAAAGAAGAAAGATTAGTTAGAAAGAAAGAAAAATTAGTTAGAAAGTAAGAAAGAAGAAAGATTAGTTAGAAATAAAGAAAGAAAGAAAGAAAGAAAGATTAGTAAGAAAGAAAGAAAGAAAGAAGAAAGATTAGTTAGTTAGAAAGAAAGAAAGAAAGAATGAAAGAAAGAAAGAAAGAAAGATTAGTTAGAAAGAAAGAAAGAAAGAAAGAAGAAAGATTAGTTAGGAAGAAAGAAAGAAAGAAAGAAAGAAAGAAAGAAAGAAAAAAAGATTAGTTAGAAAGAAAGAAAGATTGGTTAGAAAGAATGAAAGAAAGATTAGTTAGAAAGAATGAAAGAAAGATTAGTTTGAAAGAAAGAAAGATAGATTAGTTAGAAAGAAAAAAGATTAGTTAGAAAGAATGAAAGAAAGATTAGTTAGAAAGAAAGAAAGAAAGAAGAAAGATTAGTTAGAAAGAAAGAAAGAAGAAAGATTAGTTAGAAAGAAAGAAAGAAAGAAAGAAAGAAAGAAAGAAAGAAAGAAAGAAAGAAAAAAAGAAAGAAAGAAAGAAGAAAGATTAGTTAGAAAGAATGAAAGAAAGAAAGAAAGAAAGAAAGAAGAAAGATTAGTTAGAAAGAAAGAAAGATAGATTAGTTAGAAAGAAAAAAGATTAGTTAGAAAGAGTGAAAGAAAGATTAGTTAGAAAGAAAGATACATTAGTTAGAAAGAAAGAAAGATTAGTTAGAAAGTTAGAAAGAAAGAAAGAAAGAAAGATAGATTAGTTAGAAAGAAAGAAAGAAAGAAAGAAAGACAGATTAGTTAGAAAGAAAGAAAGAAAAAAAGATTAGTTAGAAAGAAAGAAAGATTGGTTAGAAAGAATGAAAGAAAGATTAGTTAGAAAGAATGAAAGAAAGATTAGTTTGAAAGAAAGAAAGATAGATTAGTTAGAAAGAAAAAAGATTAGTTAGAAAGAATGAAAGAAAGATTAGTTAGAAAGAAAGAAAGAAAGAAAGAAGAAAGATTAGTTAGAAAGAAAGAAAGAAGAAAGATTAGTTAGAAAGAAATAAAGAAAGAAAGAAAGAAAGAAAGAAAGAAAGAAAGAAAGAAAGAAGAAAGATTAGTTAGAAAGAAAAAAAGATTGGTTAGAAAGAATGAAAGAAAGATTAGTTAGAAAGAATGAAAGACAGATTAGTTAGAAAGAAAAAAGATTAGTTAGAAAGAGTGAAAGAAAGATTAGTTAGAAAGAAAGATAGATTAGTTAGAAAGAAAGAAAGATTAGTTAGAAAGTTAGAAAGAAAGAAAGAAAGATAGATTAGTTAGAAAGAAAGATAGATTAGTTAGAAAGAAAGACATTAGTTAGAAAGAAAGAAAGATTAGTTAGAAAAAAGAAAGATAGATTAGTTAGAAAGAAAGACAGATTAGTTAGAAAGAAAGAAAGATTAGTTAGAAAAAAGAAAGATAGATTAGTTAGAAAGAAAAAAGATTAGTTAGAAAGAATGAAAGAAAGATTAGTTAGAAAGAAAGAAAGAAAGAAAGATAGATTAGTTAGAAAGAAAGAAAGATTAGTTAGAAAGTTAGAAAGAAAGAAAGAAAGATAGATTAGTTAGAAAGAAAGATAGATTAGTTAGAAAGAAAGATAGATTAGTTAGAAAGATAGATTAGTTAGAAAGAAAGATAGATTAGTTAGAAAGAAAGACAGATTAGTTAGAAAGAAAGAAAGATTAGTTAGAAAGAGATAGATAGATAGATAGTTAGATAGATAGAGAGTTAGAAAGAGAGAGTTAGAAAGATAGATAGATAGATAGATAGATAGATAGATAGATAGATAGATAGATAGATAGATAGATAGATAGATAGATAGATAGATAGATAGATTATTTAGAAAGATAGATAGATTATTAGTACATTGAATGGTAGTTTAATTGAGTCTAGGGCTTCAGGGAGTTTAGATTTGAGTTTTTATGTTGTGCACTACTGGGCCACCGTAGCCTTGGCTCATTTTGAACATGCTGCAATGAAAGTCTATGGGAATTTTATGATGTTTAATATTAATTTTTAAGAAAACTGTAAGTCCAATCAGTTAGAAAAGATATAGCACACCGAGTCAGAACAGTTTGAGTGTCCATGCCGAGTTTGGAGTATGTGGAGTTAAAGCTCTAGGAGGAGTTAGAGTTGTAAATTTGAGTAAGAAGAATAATAATAATAAGTTTAAATAGGATTTCAGTAAGTTGGCTCTCCAAGCCAACTTAATAATAAGTTTAAATAGGATTTCAGTAAGTTGGCTCTCCAAGCCAACTTAATAATAATAATAAGTTTAAATAGGATTTCAGTAAGTTGGCTCTCCAAGCCAACTTAATAAGTTTAAATAGGATTTCAGTAAGTTGGCTCTCCAAGCCAACTTAATAATAATAACCATAATTTAATAATACAGTTTATTTATTTAATAATTGATTAATACTGTAAACCGTGATATTTTCTGAGACGTTATCATACTGTGAAAATCTCCTACCATTACAACCATACACGGGGAGTCCCCCACCCCCGCTGTTAAAAAAGTAACTCAGTAACTTTTACTCTGAGTAAATTTTAAATAAGCTACTTTTTACTTTTACTTGAGTAGATTTTTTGACCGGTAATTTTACTTGTACTTAACCCTCTGAGGTCTGATGTGTTTTCTGGGTCCTGGAGGTGTTCTGACATGCTCTGACATTTGTGCTTTTTTCAGTTATTTATCAACATGTTAATGGCAAAGATGTAAATTCACTCTATATAGCACAAACGGGGCTATTGTAATTTGTAAACAACATGTATGTACATGTTTGTATTTTTAAGAGAATAATGTTTATGCGTGGTTATTGAAAAAAATAAAAATGAAAGTTGCTGAAATAAGACCACAAAACACATACTAAATATGCGTCCACAAGACTTCTGACTAATGGATGTTGTCGCTTCGAGTTCTGGCTTCAAAATGATGTGAAAATCATCCTGCCTAATCGTTCACATAAAACAAAACATTGATTCAAACTTTGAAAATCAGTTTTTTTGTCAGAAGAGGTTTATGCGTGGGAGTGGTAATGGCCGATCAATATGAATGAGATTCAGACCAGGGGTGTGACAGACACTCCCCCAATGGTTAATGGCCCATCAAGTGTGGCAGCCTGAATACTGAATGAGAGGAGATTCAAAGGTTTTGTTTTTCAATCTGTTTTATTGTAATTCCTCTATGTGGAGGAACTCAATGTTCTAAATTTGCTCTAAGCAAATCAAATGTGAGTAAAAAATAATCAGTCGGCTATAAACAAAGCAATTGTGAGCGATAAATAAACAAAAGTAAAGTCAGGTATCTCACAGTAAATGCTTATGCCCCGTTGATGCGGGCTCTAAGCAAATCAAATGTGAGCAAAATAAACAAAAGTAAAGGAAGTTCCCTTTCGAAAGCTACAATCGATGCTGCGCTGCTCAGCGCATTGGGAACGTCTTTAGTCGTGACCAGCTGTGAATATTGTGTGTAACACGTCGATAGAATTGACCCGGAGGTAATATAGCCTCGGTCGATGACGTCATCGGCGCGCACCCCGCAACGCGAGGCTATAAATAGATGAGCCGCAGGTGCATCGTCAGGTCTTTTGTCTTCAGACCATTCTGTGCATGTGTGGACGCAAACACTCTCTCTCTATCTCTCATCTGTTCTCAGATCTTTGCTAGGAGTTAGTTTTGTCAGGCAGTGTGCAGAAAATTTCTCATTTCTCGAATCTTTTCTCTCTCACGCTACATCAAAGAGTTTTTGAAAGTAAAAAAAGAGGAGAAATGAGCCAACAAAATAGCAAGCGTTGTGTTCCTCCATGCTCCCGTCCCATCTCGGAGCTGGATACACACGATTACTGTTTTGTTTGTTTGGGGGAAGAGCACGCGGTTCTGGCTATAGAGAAGGGCGGGTGCGAGCATTGTGACCAGCTCACTGTTAAGATGCTTCGCTCCCGTCTGTCCTATTTCCAGACCGCACCCGCATTATCATCGTGGGGCTCTCGTATGGATCTGCATGACGAGCAAGAGACGGGTCCGTCCCTTTCGCTTGCTGCGTCACCAGATCCACGCATCCCTTCCCGTGATTTCGAAGCGCGCTCCGGTGCTTCTTCGACTCACGAGGGGGATGATGTATCTCTTGGGTCTTCGGACCGTGAGCAGCCAGCCTCTGAGCGTTCTTCTCGTGAAAAGAGATCTGTCGAAGAATTGCTCGAGGTGGTTACTCGCGCTGTGGCCAGATTACAGCTTGACTGGCCACGCGAACAAGAGACCCCCAAACAGTCTAAGTTAGGGGATAGGTTTCTGTCCGGTGGCAGAGGGGAGGGACCAAAACATCAGTCTCTTCCCTTTTTCGAGGACCTCCATGACGAACTATCTAAGTCATGGAGTAAACCATATACTTCTCGCGTGTTTGTGCCCTCGACGTCGACTTTTTCGACTATCGTGGGTGCAGAGGCGCGGGGGTATACGGAGATGCCTCGGGTTGAAGAGACGCTCGCGAGCTATCTCTCTCCCGACTCGGCATCTTCGATAAAGAAACCTACCCTCCCCACTAAACCCTGTCGGATAACATCATCTTTAGTGGGGAAAGCTTATCAAGCTGCAGGTCAGGCTGGTGCTGCGCTGCACACTATGGCAGTGTTACAGGCATACCAGGCTGACCTGTTGAAGGATTTGAGTGCGGGCAGTACGATCGACGAAGAGTCATTTTCTGAGCTTCGTCGTGCCACAGATCTGTCTCTCCGTGCGACCAAGCAGACGGCCCGTGCCATCGGCCGTTCAATGTCTGCTTTGGTCAGCACGGAGAGGCATCTGTGGCTTAATCTGACAGGGATTAAAGAAAAGGATCGACTGTTTTTGATTGACTCTCCTGTTTCTCCATCTGGGCTGTTTGGTGACTCCGTGAACACCGTGGTCACCCGTTTCAAGGAGGTTAAAAAACACGAGGAAGCGTTTGTTCAGTTTCTTCCTCGCCGCACTCAAGGGGAGGGGCCGTCTGCCACCCAGCCCCGCCCCGGTCCTTCAAAACCTAGGGAGGTAAAGAGGCAGAGTGTAGCGGACCGTGCTCCCCCTCGCAGGGATTGGGGACAGGTTCGCCGCACTCAGCAACCTCCCAAGCCAGACCTCAGGACTATTATTAACAGGAAGAAGAAGTCCTGATGGTCTGGCGCCCAATCTGGTGGGGGTAGCCCCCCACGGGATGGGGCGCATGCAAGATCTTTTCGCCCCTTCCCGTTACCCTCACAAAACCTCTCCATCCCCGCCACCTCTCGTGCTTCGGGGGGCAGCGGTTTCCAGCGAAATGTTGGATGTTCCGTTGTTTCCTGCCGTTATACAGGGCACGGAACATCCAACATCCCCTCAGAAGGAAGTATTAAAATTGATACCACTCTCAGGAAGTCTGGCAGCGTGGAAACTTCTGCCAGGCATTTCTGCGTGGGTATTAAGCACAGTACAGATAGGATACAGAATCCAATTTATTCGTCGTCCTCCACGTTTCAACGGCGTGATCTTCACTTCCGTGAAACCGGAGCTGATGCATGTACTGTCGCAAGAGCTGCAAACCCTTCTGAGCAAAGAGGCCATAGAACATGTTCCTCTTCCAGAAAGAGAGTCAGGCTATTACAGCAGATACTTCCTGGTTCCCAAAAAGGATGGGGGGGTGCGTCCAATCTTAGATCTTCGAGGCTTAAACCGTACAGTCAAAGCGCTCAAGTTCAAGATGTTAACCGTCAAGACAGTCGTGACGCAAATTCAACATCACGATTGGTTCGTCACGATCGATTTGAAGGACGCTTATTTTCACATAGAAATATTGCCACAACACAGGAAATTCCTGAGGTTCGCTTTCGGGGGCGAAGCGTACCAGTTTCGGGTTCTTCCATTCGGCCTGGCCTTGTCACCCCGCACATACACGAAATGCATGGATGCAGCACTGGCTCCGTTACGACTCCAGGGCATTCGCATTTTGAATTACATCGACGATTGGTTGATACTAGCTCAATCGCGAGAGATGGCGCTCCAACACAGACACATCGTGTTAGCTCATCTAGTTGCTCTAGGGTTGAGACTCAACACCAAGAAAAGTGTTCTTTCTCCTGCCCAGAGAACGACTTATCTCGGGATTGTTTGGGATTCGGTTACGATGCGGGCACAAATGTCTCCCGCTCGAATCGAGACCATTCGGCAGACCATGAGCAAAGTCAGGCTAGGCCAAGACCTCACTGTTCGTCAGTACCAAAAAATGTTGGGTTTCATGGCATCAGCATCCACGGTGATTCCTCTGGGGCTGTTGTACATGAGACCATTTCAGTTGTGGCTAAAAGCCAGAGGATTTCATCCAAGAGCCAATCCTCAAAGGCACATAAAAGTGACGCGCCGCGGGCTTCGTACACTATCTCTGTGGATCAGACCCCGGTTCCTTGCCTTGGGTCCCACTCTAGGGGCGCCGTGTCGTCGCAGACTGCTAACGACGGACGCCTCCCTGATGGGCTGGGGAGCGGTCTTAGATGGCCGTCCAGCTCAAGGGGAATGGGAGGGTCATCAGCTCGATTGGCACATCAATTGCCTCGAGTTGATGGCCGTATTTCTGGCTCTGAAATATTTTCTCCATCAATTGAGGGGCTGTCATGTCCTAGTGCGGGTGGACAACACAGCAGCAGTCTCTTATATAAATCATCAGGGGGGTCTGCGCTCACGCAATCTGAACAGAATAGCGAGGCAGATTTTTCTCTGGGCCCAGGACAAGTTCCTGTCACTCAGGGCAGTATATATTCCAGGGCATTTGAATGTGGGAGCAGATTTACTGTCCAGACAGACACTACCGACAGGGGAATGGAAACTCCACCCGGAAGTAGTGAAACAGATTTGGACCAAATTTTACAAAGCAGAGGTGGACCTCTTCGCCTCCCAGCAGACAGCGCAATGTCCCCTCTACTTCTCTCTGAGTCACCCAGCTCCATTGGGTCTGGATGCGATGGCGCACTCATGGCCCAAGATGCGCCTGTATGCGTTTCCTCCAGTTTCTTTGCTCCCGGGAGTTCTAGCCAGAGTTCGCCAACAAGGGTCTTGCCTCTTGCTGATAGCGCCACGTTGGCCGAACAGAGTGTGGTTCTCGGAGATAATATCTCTCCTCGACGGCTCGCCTTGGGCGATTCCGGAGAGGAGGGACCTTCTGTCTCAGGCGGAGGGCACGATATTCCATCCCAGGCCCGACCTGTGGAATCTTCACGTTTGGCCCCTGATGGGAACCAACTGAGGGACACTGGGCTTTCGCCTGCTGTTATTGAGACTATTCTGAGTGCTAGGGCTTCCTCCACTAGACAAAGTTATGCCGGTAAATGGGGTGTTTTTGAAAGGTGGTGTGTTGTACACAATGTAGATCCAGTCAACTGCCAGGTTGCTTCAGTTCTGGACTTCATGCAAGAGAAATTATTAACAGGCACATGCCCTGCTACTCTTAAGGTTTATGTGGCCGCTCTTTCGGCTTGCCACGCCTTAGTTGACGGGGCGCCGCTCGGGAGACATCCTCTGCTCTCTCGCTTCCTTCGTGGGGCCAGGCGACTGAGGCCTCCAGTAAAAACCAAGATCCCTTCGTGGGATTTAGCTATAGTCCTCGAGGGTCTGGTTGAAACCCCCTTTGAACCTATAGAGTCAGCGTCTGATAAACTTCTGACTTTAAAAATGGTTTTTCTAATGGCAATAACTTCCTTGAAGAGGATTGGGGATATGCAGGCTCTGTCTATCTCTCCATCCTGCTTAGACTTTGCCCCAGGAATGGTGAAAGTAATTTTGCATCCTCATCCTGATTACCTGCCTAAGGTTCCATTTTTGTCTGTACATCCGGTCATTCTAGAAGCCTTCTGTCCTCCACCGTTTACAACGCCGGAGCAGGAGAAATCGTATAGACTGTGTCCAGTCCGTGCTCTTCAGGCTTACATCCACCGCACTAGCCAGTGGCGTAAGTCAGAGCAATTATTCGTCTGTTATGGTGGTAGTAACAGAGGAGGAGCTGCCACCAAGCAGACCATGTCTCATTGGGTCAGGGATGCAATTGCTTTGGCTTATGAGGCGCGCGGTCAAGCTTCGCCTATAGGTCTCAGAGCTCACTCTACCAGAGGGGTCGCTTCTTCTAGTGCTTTGGCGAGGGGTGCCCCTTTACAACAGGTTTGTGATGCGGCAGGTTGGTCCTCTCCGCACACATTCATAAGGTTTTATAGTTTGGATGTTCATGCCACTCCGGGCTCTCATGTCCTTGAGTCAACATCACAGGCTAGTGTCTGAGGCCTTCTTGCGTTCTTGTGAGCACATGCACAACCGTTGGGGTCCAGACATGTTCAAGCACGGCGGCGTGGGTATTCTCGTTCCCAATGCGCTGAGCAGCGCAGCATCGATTGTAGCTTTCGAAAGGGAACGGTCTCGGTTACTTCATTGTAACCTTGTTCCCTGAGAAAGCGGAACGAGATGCTGCGCTGCTTTGCCGTGCTGAAGATGTCCCAGGACTGCTCTTCAGACAAAATATCCTGACGATGCACCTGCGGCTCATCTATTTATAGCCTCGCGTTGCGGGTGCGCGCCGATGACGTCATCGACCGAGGCTATATTACCTCCGGGTCAATTCTATCGACGTGTTACACACAATATTCACAGCTGGTCACGACTAAAGACGTTCCCAATGCGCTGAGCAGCGCAGCATCTCGTTCCGCTTTCTCAGGGAACAAGGTTACAATGAAGTAACCGAGACCGATCGCTATGTAAAACAGCAGCCCAATGTAGCGGTACATCTCACTAATGCTGACATCTGTCCATTTATATTTGCAGCCCTTTGCAGTTGCCTTGGCAGCCTGAGCATTGGTGTTGTGGCACAGAGTTGACACAGCACTTTCTGAAAAAAGTAGTTTGAAAAGACTCATGGGGGAATGTGAGTCTACAGAGCTCAGTTGCGGTCCAGTTTCCCGTGCAGGAAGGAATCGCAGTGTCTGTGGATCAATGTCAACATCAGTCTCTGTTTTCCATGACAGAGTGGACTGCCTGTTGCTCGCCTGCTTGTTTGCCTTAGCTCTCTTCAGAACAGGTGCTTAGACATGTTCATTGTCACATCTGTAAAAAAAAATAAAAAAAATAAAAAGTGTGAGCATGCTGATAAAACAATCAAATAAATTATTATCATTATCAATCAATAATGGCCATGGATAAAAAAAGACAACATTTCACACAATAATAGGTACTTGTATATTATGACGTTGTTAACACAATTACATTTCATCAGTAAAATATTACATCTGTGCACTTACTCAGTATGATTCTCGATCGCACTGAGAACTGAACGACACCTGCGTGTTCCTCTGCGAAGTGCTGGAGAAGGAGAGTGTGATGCAGCCGCATTCCTAAAAAACAAACAAAAAAACTGTTAGCATACATTATCCAAAGTAAACTGATGGACATTTAATGGGTATGGATGCACAATGTAAGTATATATCTGTTGATGGGCCATGGGACGGAGAAATATCTATTGATGGGCCGTTGACCGCGTCACCGCGAGTATCTGTTGATGGGCCATATAGACCGCACGTATTTAGCGAACGACACATCACTAAATTTCAAACATTATTTACGCATGATAAGTAATAAACTGAACATTTATATATAAAAATATATTGTATTTAGACAGTATTGCATATTTTACCGGAGGCTGCAATATATTTGCACTAAATCACATTGTATAACCTAAGCAGATATTCGCAAACAAGATATATTACGGATAAGACAGTATTTATGCATGATATAATGTCATAGGCTAACCAAAACAGAACATTTATATATAAAAATATATTGTATTTAGACAGTATTGCATATTTTACCGGAGGCTGAAATATATTTGCACTAAATCACATTGTATAAACTAGCAGATATTCGCAAACAAGATATATTACGGATAAGACAGTATTTATGCATGATATGTAGTCATAGGCTAACCAAAACAGAACATTTATATATAAAAATATATTGTATTTAGACAGTATTGCATATTTTACCGGAGGCTGAATATATTTGCTCTAAATCACATTGTATAACCTAAGCAGATATTCGCAAACAAGATATATTACGGATAAGTATTTACGCATGATATTTAGTATCATAGGCTAACCAAAACAGAACATATAAAAATATATGGTGTATATATTATATATATACTAAACAACTTACTCCGAACTTGCATCCTCGGCGGGATCAATCCGTTCTTGAAAATGCAGCCGTTCGTCGTCTGAGTTGCAATCTTCCTCTGAGGAAAAGGTGAATTCTTCCTCGCTTTCCAGAATCATCATCTTTACCGGAGTAGCGTGCCATCCTCAAAACGCGATGAACTATCAGTGAATCTGATGAAGAAACTTCGTGTTTCTTTGGCATTGATCGGGGGGCGTGTCCGTGTGTGCGATGCATATATCACGTATTTACCATGTGAAAAGCGCCGGGGGCGTGGCAGCCTCAGCTCATTAAAAATAATGAAGGGAGAACGAAAAACTGTACCTCTCCTTGGTTTCAAACGGATTACATGAACTGAAAATATATTTTTTTTTTTCATAAATTACTTCATTTAAAAGAAGAGAATGCAAGCTTCATAAAGAGAAATCTCTCGTATCTCTGTGACAAGTATTGACTGAATTACAGTTAATTTTACGGACGCGTTTCAGAATGGACCTCACTGACAGAGAGAAGGCAAAACGCGCATCATGTTTATTTTTCTTTATTTGACGAAAACTCACAACACTTTGTTTTTATTGTGAGTACCCACAAAAATAATAGAGACTTAACATGATCTAATGATGTACAACACTTATATGTACGATCAAAATCAACAGAGTAATTTGATTCTCTTTTGCACTGATAAGGAAAAAATCGAGACTATCGCGCCGGCGCGATAGCCGACCTCAGAGGGTTAAGTAAAATTTCATTGAAGTAGTAGTACTTTTACTTGAGTAGAATATTTTATTACTCTTTCCACCTCTGCTGATGGGTCTCCCTGTTTCTGTATTGCTAACCTGTATACCTGTATTTATGATGGACATCACTCTTTTCATAATCATGTGCAATTTTAATTTTAATTTTAAATTTGTTATACCTGCCCAAGGACTACAGGTGGAAATTGGCAAATGTTGCTACAACCTGGCCCAAGACATATTCTCTTGTTTAACAAGTTTATTGTCCATTGTCCCTGTTTCAAATAAAATAATTTCCATTCCATTTCCATATATATTATTGATTTCTATATCACTTGTTGTATTCAAACATATATACCAGTAGAGTAGTCAAGTGTGTGAGTGGAGGTATACCTAACATTTCTCTTGGGCTTGTGCTCTCTGGAGATTCTTCTCCCTCACTCTCTGGGTCAATCTGTTCCCTTTCAAGGGAACTTCGAGCTGCGTCAAACGCTGCGGGAACGCCCCTGCGTTGTGCGTCATGAAGCACGTATGGAATCAGCCCAATGGAGAGATGAAACGTCATAGGCGGGTGACGTCATCGACCAGGAAACTATAAAGCACCCCAAAAACACAAGCGCATTAGCTTCTGTGCTTTCAGTCGCGCTACATGTGAATCTGTCCCTGTGTGATATTGTCTGTCTTATATACCCTGCACCACACAAACAATTTATCATATATATATATATTGAGAGATTATGGCGGACGAACAGCAGTTTAGAAAGTGTGTTCCTCCCTGCTCGCGTTATTTAACGAGCGGGGATACACATGATCTTTGTGTTGTTTGTTTGGGAGTTCAGCATGCCCAGTTTGCTCTCGAGGGAGCAGACTGTGAGCATTGCGAGCGTTTGCCGTTAAGGACGCTCCGCTCCCGCCGATCGCTCTTTGAGGAGAGCGGTTCGGTGCGCGCTCCCCGCGGTTCGGGTCCCGCTTCTGCCGAGGCAGAGCGGCGGCGCTTATCGTGGGGATCGCAGATGGATCTCACAGCGGGGTTTGAGACGGGCTCTGCCTTATCTCTCCCTTCACCTGTGAGATCCAGTGCCTCAGTCCCGGGTTCGGAAGCACGCGCTGCGGTTTCTTCCGCTCAGGCTGAGGCACCAATGCTGCAGCTATCCAGTTCTGAGGAACTTGATGTTGTTAGTGTTGAGGGAGATGTGGAGGATTCGCCACCCCACACTCCTGAGAGTGATGAGCTTATGGAGGTGTTAACAAGAGCTGTTGAAAAACTTAATATTGAATGGCCAGTGACTAGACAGGAGTCTGTTTCTAAATCAAAGTTGGATGAGAGATTTTTGCCGTCACGTGTGCAGCCTCCACGCCGGTGCCTGCCGTTTTTCCATGATCTCCACACCGAGGTGTCGAAATCATGGAGAAGACCGGTGTCATATAGAGTGTTTAGTCCCCAGACTTCAACATACGCTAATATTATGGGAGCCAAGGCTCATGGTTATGGTGCTTTGCCTCGTGTGGAAGAGACGCTTGCGAGCCATCTCTCCCCCGAAGCAGCATCATCTTTTAAGGCACCGGCATTACCCACCAAGCCTTTAAGAAACACTTCGGCTTTGGTGGGTAAAGCATATTCGGCAGCAGGTCAGGCTGCGTCATGTCTGCATACTATGTCAATCTTGCAGGCATACCAGGCTGATCTGCTAAGGGACATGAATAAGAGTGAGGAGGTCAGTACTGACGTAGTTCGAGAACTGCGTCAGGCTGCTGATTTATCTCTGCGTGCCACCAGAGAATCGGCCAAATTAATGGGTCGTTCTATGGCAGCTCTGGTGGCCGCAGAAAGACATTTGTGGTTAAATCAGACTAATATTAAAGAGAGAGAAAAAGCTTTTCTTTTAGATGCTTCTCTTTCTCCCATGGGGTTGTTTGGTGATGCTGTGAATTCAGTTATCGATAAATTCCAAGAAGAAAAGAAACAAACTGCAGCTTTTAAAAAGTTTCTTCCCCTTAAAGTTCATGTCCCTGGGGCTGCTGGGCGGGAGCAGCCCCGGCCGTCTATGAGCTCATCACGTAGAGCGCAGCAGAAGCAGAGTGTCGCGTCTCGTGCTCCCCCTGCTGGACAGTGGGCTCAGCCGCGACACTCTCAGCCGAAGCCTTCTACCAGTAGAACTGATCTGAGGACAGTTATATTGGCTAAGAAGGCTTCGGCTAAGAAGAAGTCCTGACGCCAAGTTGTTCAGGATACTGAGGGTGGTCCCCACCGAGGCGGAAAGGTGTTCACCTCTTTTTACGGTGCCCATTCCTCCTCGGTGCCCTCAGGGGCTCGTTCTGCCAACCCCGCCTTTATGCCGGGGCACAGACGATCCCAGCGAGCGCTTTCCCGAGGGACGCTCGCTCCCTCTGAGGAGGGTCTCAGAGCGGTCAGACCAGTTGTTCCCTGCCGGTGCGCCGTTACAGGGCGCTGCGTCTGCTGCTCAAGTTACACCAGAGGCCAGTCTCGAGAGGCTGGTACCCTTAGTAGAATTTCTGGCAGAGTGGAAAAGCCTTCCAAAAATATCTCATTGGGTCCTGCAGACAGTAGAAAAGGGTTATGCTATCCAGTTCAGGTGTCGTCCACCAAAATTCAGAGGGGTTCTGCACACAGTGGTGGGCCCCGAGCAGGCTCTGGTATTGGAACAAGAGGTGAAAACGCTCCTTCAAAAGGAGGCTATAGAACGGGTTCCTCCTCCCAGTTTGGAGTCAGGTTATTACAGCCGATATTTCATCGTTCCAAAGAAGGATGGGGGGTTGCGTCCAATTTTAGACCTGCGCATATTGAATCGCTCGGTAGGGAAGCTAAAATTCAAGATGCTCACTATCAAGCAGATCGTGTCTCAAATCAGGTCCGAGGACTGGTTTGTCACGATAGATCTGAAGGACGCATACTTCCATGTGTCCATCCTTCCACAACACAGGAAGTTCCTGAGGTTCGCCTTCGGGGGCGAGGCGTACCAGTACAGGGTTCTTCCGTTTGGCCTAGCTTTATCTCCCCGCACTTTCACGAAATGCATGGATGCAGCACTAGTGCCTCTGAGGCTTCAGGGCATTCGGATTCTCAATTACATCGACGATTGGTTGATTTTAGCTCAGACCGAGCAGATGGCGGTTCGGCATCGAGATGTCGTCCTCGCTCATATCAGAAAGTTGGGGTTGAGGCTGAACGCAAAGAAAAGTGTATTATCTCCTTCCCAGAAGACCACTTTTCTGGGTGTTGTTTGGGATTCGGTCTCGATGCGGGCGCGACTCTCTCCGACCCGCATCGCTTCGATTCTCTCAGCTGTGAAACAAGTGAAGCTAGGCCAGCTACTCACTGTCAAGCAGTTTCAGAGACTGTTGGGTCTGATGGCAGCAGCGTCCAACGTTATACCTTGCGGCCTGTTGTACATGAGACCGCTACAGTGGTGGCTCAGGACCAAGGGATTCTCCCCGAGGGGAAATCCGCTCCGCACGTTCAAAGTCACGCGGCGCTGCCTTCGTGCTCTGGTCATGTGGAGAGAAACTTGGTTCCTATCCAAAGGTCCTGTGCTGGGGGCTCTTTGTCGTCGCATAACGCTAACGACGGATGCTTCCCTCACAGGGTGGGGGGCGGTCATGAGTGGTCGCCCAGCCCAAGGTCTGTGGCAGGATCATCATCTATCGTGGCACATAAATTGTCTAGAGATGTTGGCCGTGTTTCAGGCTCTGAAACACTTCCTAACAGACCTGAGAGGCCGTCATGTGTTAGTTCAATCAGACAACACGTCGGTGGTCTCTTATATAAATCATCAGGGGGGCCTGCGGTCTCGCCGGCTTTACAAGTTGGCCCGTCAGATCCTCCTGTGGTCCCAAGGGAAGCTACTATCTCTGAGAGCAATGTATCTCCCTGGGTATTTGAATGTGGTAGCAGACTCCCTGTCGAGGCAGGGGCCGAGGCCAGGGGAATGGAGACTCCACCCCGAGGTGGTGGAGCTCCTTTGGTTGAGTTTCGGTCGCGCCGAGGTGGACCTATTCGCTTCCAGGGAGACCACGCATTGTCATCTGTGGTTCTCCATCAGTCATCCAGCCCCCCTGGGGTTGGACGCTATGGTGCAGCCGTGGCCGAGGTCACGTCTGTACGCCTTTCCCCCGATTGCTCTGTTACCAGGAGTTCTGGAGAGGGTCCGCCGGGACGGGGTCAGTCTACTACTAGTAGCCCCGTTCTGGCCGGCCCGAGTATGGTTTGCGGACCTGATTTCTCTCCTGGACGGTTCTCCTTTGGAGCTCCCGGTCAGGAGGGATCTACTCTCCCAGGCGGGGGGCACGATACTTCACCCCCGCCCAGAATTGTGGAAACTGTGGGCTTGGCCTCTGAGGGGGCCCAGCTCATAGACTCCGGTCTCTCAACCGAGGTTGTTGAGACCATTCTTAACTCCAGAGCTCCATCCACGAGGAAGCTTTATGCCTTGAAGTGGAAACTTTTCACTTCTTGGTGTGAAGAACACCTGCAGGACCCAGTTAACTGCCCAGTGGGTGCAGTGCTGGAATTCCTGCAGGAGCGCTTCTCCACAGGGTTATCCCCCTCCACACTAAAGGTGTATGTGGCGGCACTAGCTGCTTACCACGTCCCTTTCAGTGGAGTTTCTCTTGGGAGACACCCGCTTATAACTCGTTTCCTCCGTGGCACTTTGAGGCTGAGGCCAGCAGTTCGTACGAGGGTGCCGACTTGGGATCTGGCCGTTGTATTAGAAGGTCTTTCCCTAGCTCCTTTTGAACCTATCGAAGAAGTTCCCGAGAAGTTTCTCACTTTTAAGACTATCTTTTTGCTTGCTATCTCTTCACTAAAAAGAATCGGAGATTTGCAGGCTCTGTCGGTTTCACCCTCGTGCCTGGAATTTGCACCTGGCATGGTTAAAGCTTTTCTGCATCCTAGACCAGGTTATGTTCCTAAGGTTCCTACTAATATCGTTAGACCTACGGTTCTGCAGGCTTTCTGTCCTCCTCCATTTATGTCATCGGACCAGGAGAAACTTAATTCACTCTGCCCTGTTAGGGCATTAGACGCTTATGTCCACAGAGCTGCCCTGTGGAGGAAATCAGAACAACTTTTTGTATGTTTCGGGCCACCCAGGAAAGGGTGTCCTGCGTCTAAACAGAGAATGAGCAAGTGGGTGGTTTCACCTTTGGTTGTCCGAGCTCACTCTACCAGGAGTATGGCTGCTTCTAAAGCTCTTTTGTCGGGGGTTTCCCTGAGTGATGTTTGTGATGCGGCTGGATGGTCTTCACCGCATACTTTTATTAAGTTCTATGACCTAGACTTAAGCTCTACCCCTGGGGCACAGGTGCTCTCGTCCTCTGTGCGCTAGTCTCACATGACGGTCATTTGGTCCTATGGCGACGTGGGTATTCGCGTTCCCGCAGCGTTTGACGCAGCTCGAAGTTCCCTTGAAAGGGAACGTCTCGGTTACGTATGTAACCCTAGTTCCCTGATAGGGAACGAGACGCTGCGTCGCTCCGCCATACTCCCAGCACTCCCGTTAGCGCTTCCTTCAAGCCTATCAGAAGCTAATGCGCTTGTGTTTTTGGGGTGCTTTATAGTTTCCTGGTCGATGACGTCACCCGCCTATGACGTTTCATCTCTCCTTTGGGCTGATTCCATACGTGCTTCATGACGCACAACACAGGGGCGTTCCCGCAGCGTTTGACGCAGCGTCTCGTTCCCTATCAGGGAACTAGGGTTACATACGTAACCGAGACGTTCTTTCTCTCTTTCATCCTGCCTATTATTCTCCTGTGTCTTAGAGTCATTTGGCTGATTCTTGCTACTCTTCCTGAAGAAGGATGCTATATCTGGTGCCTTTTCATTTTCCACACATTTCACTGACTGTCTGACATAAATACACCTGAGCAAAACATTTCAACATTAACATCATGTTTGAAAAAAAACAAAAACAAAAACAAAAATGGAGGACTATTATTGAACAAAGATTAGAATGTTTTTGTTATACTGTATATAAAATTGACCTAAAATCTAGGCTAGTAATTATATTGGAATGTTGAATCACATTAAATGTCTCATGATAAAAACATAACTTAATAAATGTCCTTATATATTCAGAGATAACATGGAACTAGTTCTGAGCATCTAAGTCAAGTCAGCTAATATAAAGCCAACTGCTTGCTAACTGTTTACGTTACACTTTGATACAACTTCACTGACACAAAGAGTTGAAAGGAACTAAAATAATAAATTATCTGATATTAATAACTCACCTGAATAGATTTGTTTGTGTGCTCAAACACGAGTTGATCCAGGCACCAAAACGAAGCTGCACCCCTCGTCACAGTCCTCCACTTTTTACGAATGTTGGAAACGCGTGCTACGGAAACTCTCGCGATAGTGCATTTGCCTCGCGATAGTTTAATGATTAGACTGTCGCGATAGTTTCGCAGTCTGAACGTAATAGTTTAGCCATGATCGATCGAGGTCCTTTTGATCAATTTCTATGAAATTATTATTATTATTTATAATAGATCGTAATTACGATCGGGGTGGCCAGTGGGGTGGCCGCGATTATTTCCATGGTGGCCGTGGCCACCCCCTAGCTCTGCCCCTGGTTCATAGTTTGTAGGGAAGAGAAGCTTTTATCCCATTGCATGATCATTTGATGTTTTCACTGAGGTTTTGTAGATTTCTGTTCACAATCTTGATCTGGTTGCCGTGAAAACAGTGCTGCTTCAGTCATCATATATGGTAGAAATTGTCCAAATAAAAATGTGTTCAACAAGCTAAAAGAAGTCGATCCATTTCTTTGTTGGAAATGTGTAAATATAACTGAAGTTTTATTGTTGTCTTTGTAAATATTCCCTTTCCCATATGGCCACAGAGAAGAGTTTGGCTTGCATAGCAAGAGAGTCAAGACTAATACGCAGAATATACATTGAGTGGGTTGGTGTTTGCCTCTTTTTTAAAAAGTTTATCATAAGCCGCTAAACACAATCATGCTAAAAGCGTCTCAGGGGGATTGGGGGTGCGGTGGGTTGGAGGCCAGATGCTCATTTCGCACAATAGAAATATAGAATTTCTATTCTGTTGTCTTTTTTATTGGTTTTGATATTTTTTACAAAAAAATAAACTTCAATAAAAGTAGCACAAATAACAACAACTGCAGAAAGGGGTTGGGGGAATTCAATTCCAACTATGGTCAAAATCATGGTCAAAGAGTTTTTAAAGCATGTCCACCTACGGTGTCCAAAGGAACAGAGCAAGGCGGGCATTTGTGCTTTTAAAACTTAAACTTTTTTTTTTATTTTTTAAATGACCGATCGTTTCGCAAGATAAGACCCTTATGCATCGTCTAGTCTCGTTTAAAGCCCTTTGAAGCTGCACTGAAACTGTCATTTGGACCTTGAACCGTTTGGGGCCCATTGAAGTCCATTATATGGTGAAAAATGTTTTAATCAAAAACCTTCATCTCTTTTCGACTGAAGAAAGAAAGACATGGACATCTTGGATGACATGGGGGTGAGTAAATTATCAGCAAAAGTTTTTTTTAAAGTGAACTAATCCTTTAACGTTGTTGAACTCACGTCTCAGTCAGATCGTTTCTGCTGAAAGATCCTGGGCGAAGAACAGTTTGGATTCGTCGTGGATGATATCTCGCTGTCTTGCGGACCGCAAAACAAACTCCCTTGATCTTGAAAATTGAGAAAACGGATGAGCACCGCTCTGTTGTGGTTAGGGATGTAATTTTTCACAAATTCCCATGATCGATTGTTGTTTAAATTAATGATCAATTAATCGATTACTCATTAGCCTTAATACTGAAATATGCCTCTGCTATGCTGTTAGCATCCACTCTCTCTGCAAACCGTACTTTTTTCGTACTTTGTGTACTTGTCTTATGTGCTTTTGAAAAGATTTCACATTATTTAACTTATTTAAGAGGGGCTTACATATAATCGAGACCTAGTTCAAAGATCAGGTTTGTAGAAGTTAGGGGGCTCATTTATGTTTGAAGTTGTGGAGAGCTCTCACACTACGCAGCCATCTTCGTCCTCTGACTTAATTTTTATGAACATTTCTACACACCTATTCCAACATCTAAAAAGACTGTAATTTAAACGTAAATTTACATAAATAGCCAGTAAAAGTAATAGGCTTATGCATTTAAATAAACCAGGCAGGGCATCCATCAAGGTCACATTGTTACCTTCATACTCGCAATCACAACTCATTTACAATTCACTGCGGCTGATTAAACAAACATGGTTTCATAGATTAATAATAAAAGACCTTATCCAATGATAACGAAGTGCAATTTGTAATAAAAGCAGATAGCAGCAAGACAAGAGAGTTTCTGATAGCTGCATGAAACCACTTTACGCACGCAACCCAGATAAAAAAAAACCTTAACATTAACAATCAGTTAACTTTATTAAAACCATAGGAATGGAGCTACTTGTAACACATGAAGAGCAAGGTAAAGTTGAAAGCTCCCAGCAGTCTCTGTTGATCAGTAAATAATCAGAAATATCTAATATACGGAGATACTTACTTTTATTTACTACACAAACCTTGAAATTTCAGACAATATCAGGGCCAACACGTGGCATAGGAGACATAGGCGGATGCCTAGGGTGCAAAGTGACAGTGGGCGCCACACAAGAGGCAGGTCCCGTTCTAGATAGTGCCCAAGCACCCTCAAACAAAAGCAAGAGCACAGCTTTATTGATTAAAACTTCACAACATTCTTTTAGCCTACTCTAGATTACAATATGTTTATGATAATAAAGTTGACATCAACAAAAAAACATAATAGATGACAATTCTACGTTGAACTCATTTAAATACATTTAATCCATCACCATAACATGTTATTTAAGCATGACAGTGCAGTTACCATAGGTATTATTTTTTGCCATTGGCATTCACCACGTGTATGCTTGTGAAAAAAAGTGAGTGAAATCATAAGTTTAATGGCACACATTGATATTTGTGTACAATTCTGAAATAACTTTTTTAGAACCTCTTTACTGGCAACACTAACACTGTGGGCCGTTTTAGCTTGTTTTAAACTGCAAGTAAACTGCAATGTATTTTCTATAAAATAAATGTAGACTTTTATATTTATATATTATAATATGTTAACCCTTTAGGCGCCAGAGGTTTTTTCCATAAACGTTCGATTTTGACATCTTAATTTCACAAGGCTATATCTTAAAAGTGAAAAAAGATAGAGACTTTCTGTAAATTAGAGAAATATTAAGGATGACCCAAAGTTTATGTAGGGATTACATTTTTCCATCTAATTTGCATATTATGACGTCATATGGTGGCAGAAATCTTGGATTATAGAAGTTTCATGAAAAGTCACATGTTTAAATGATCAAATGCAGCATATCTTTCCCCCCAAAATGTCCATCACCTTCTGTATGCTATATTGCACAATACTGAATGCTCAGGTATATAGGAAGTAGTAAACAAACTGTGTAAATAATTACTAATAAATGGTAGAACAAACCGTATGCATGTAGTGGTTGGCCTTTTGCTGTAAAGATTTTCCATTTACTACATACAGTAAGCACTCTGATTCCATGTATGGGGCACATATATATTATTCATATGACAAACAAACACAAGTAGACAAGACCTGTTTAGTTCAAAAGATCACTCGCGACGGCAAGGCATCATGAGTGAGATGATACGAGCAGCGCGAGCGCGGCCAGATCTGCCTCGCGCGCGCGCCGAGTATGCACATTCATTGCGACTCCCCACCCTGCCTTCACGTTGCCCCCTAACTGTACTATGAATACTTCGACCTCGTCTAACATACCCAAGTGATAATAGACAAAGTCTCCACCACAATACTGTCGCCGCGATTACGGAGAGGCTCTGATAAAATGGCTCACTCTCACACTAGCTCCGCTTTTGATCGCACTGATTCAATGCGCTCTAACTCGAACATTTTGTACAGAAGCATGACGTTTTTTTGAGTCTGAGATGAAGTATGACATGTCTGCCATCCAGTGGAGGGGAGGTCGAACGAAATTTGACACCCAATTTGACAAAATCGGCCGTTTTATTCAGTGCCGCATCTTGTCGAGTAAACTCGACCGTGGCGCCTAGAGGGTTAAATTGCTACTCGCTTTTACTTGACCGAAACCTTTAGTGAGAAAGAAAGAAAGAAAGACAGATTAGTTAGAAAAAAGAGATGAATTAGAAATAAAAGATAGATTAGTTAGAAAGAAAGATAGATAGATTAGTTAGAAAGAAAGAAAGATAGATTAGTTAGAAAGAAAGATAGATAGATAGATTAGTTAGGAAGAAAGATAGATAGATTAGTTAGAAAGAAAGAACGATAGATTAGTTCGAAAAAGAAAGAACGATAGATTAGTTAGAAAGAAAGAAAGAAAGACAGATTAGTTAGAAAAAAGAGATTAGTTAGAAAGAAAGAAAGAGATTAGTTAGAAAGAAAAAAGATAGATTAGTTAGCAAGAAAGATAAATAGATTAGAAATCTAAAGCTAAAAGAAACCTCGAAAAGCAAGGTAAAGAACCCAAACTAATAGAGACAGACAGCATGGAAGAAAAAGAACCGAGAAAGGCGACCGAGAAACTTCAGGCGCTCTGCGCGCGGGTTTAAATGCTATAAGTAAGCAGATACAGGAATTTCGCAGCGAGCTGAAAGCGGAGCTCGGGACATTTAAAGATGAACTTAAAACCCAGATGAAATGCGAGCTAGAGGAGTTTAAAGAGGACCTAAATAAAAAAATCGTGGCAACAACACAAGAAATAAAGGAACAAAATGCAAAAGCTGAGGCCACCTTGTCGTGTGTTGAAGAAATGGAGTGCTGGAGCACCGAGACTGATGGTCTACTACACGACTTCATACAAGAACACAAAAAGATGATGGAAAAATTGGCGAACCTCGAGTCGCAGTCCAGAAGAAATTATCCGGAGTAAACTTGACATTGAAACCAACTGTCAAATTCAGCGGGCGCACAGGGCTCTGGCGCCGAAACCTAAAACAGATCAACCACCAAGGGCCATCGTGGTGAATATCCTACAGTATAATACGAAGGAGAAAGTCCTGAGAAGAGCCTGGGAAAAGAAAATAATCACACTTGGAGAGCGGAGGATTTTCTTCGACCATGATTACACCTCGGCTGTGGTGCAGCAACGCAAGTCGTATGTTAAAGCCAAGAAAATTTTGAAAGAAATTCGATTTCAGACTCCATTTACAAAGATGAGAGTTCACTGGGATAATGGAGAAAAACATACAACGAAGCGGGAGAAGTGGAGAAAGACTCGCGTGATAGAGGATATAAAGTGACGGATTCTGAAGATGCAGCCGGCCCAATAACGTTACTGGAACGACTCGAGGCACGGAAAAGTTTATCATGGCAACGGGTCGGCAGAGAACGGAGAGCGGAGGCAAGCAGAAGAGCACGGAAACGGCTGGAAGATTTTCGGCGGACAAACACGGTGAGCCTATGTGTAGCCTAAAGGCTATATTGCCAACTTCACTGAACTTCTTGAGTTAAGCATTGACCGCATTTCTTTATATTTGAGTCCAAGTTCAAACACTATGAAACGCTCCATTAAAGTACTGAGCTCTGAAACACTGCCAGCGGGACATTAAACAGGAAGTATCTGTCCGAGCTCCCAACAGGTTTTGCGTGGGAACGCAAATATCTTTGCGAGGGAACGCAAAAGATTTGAAAAAAAAAATTCTCCCATCCTCATTTTTTCCCACCACCACGTCCCTTTAGGGGCTCCGTACAATTTCCTAAGTTTTATTTGATTAAATAACTTGAGGGTGAGTAAAATTATGACACACAGTTATTTGGAGAACTTTAATAAAAATGTCATTATATGCTAGCTATTGTACATGTGAAAATTGATTCTTGGCATTGTGTTCTACCAGGCTGAGTCTTTCATCAGTTTGGGCAAGGCTGTCAGATGTTAGATTTTCATTGGACATGGGCCGGCCTGTGACATGTTCAAAAGGGCATAGTCCAATTTCCTTGTGGTCATCCTTACTGCATTGCTTGTCATTATGCAGTTTTGATTTAGCTTCCATCACTGATGGCATTTGTTTTCTGGATGCTTCATCTTGAATCAGTTTACATGGCAAAACTTGCTGAAGTTGTCTTAATGCCGCTGTATGTGCACCTCTCTCCTTTACGGCTTGTATAGCAGCACCTTCGACTAAGACATCCTCTTTGGCTTCAGTTGTTGAGACTTCTGTGTATGCTTTTATATTTGGGGTGGTGTCTTCATTTGTCATTTTTGCATACACATGGAGTCCATCAGTTGTCGGATGAGATGTCACTAGTTGGTGCTGCAGAGAGAGGCTCTTCAGTTTCCCTGCAGCTCAACAGCTTTTAGCAGAGTCTGTTTTGGTTTGGCTGTCAACTGCTGAAACCTCCTCAACAGGTTGTCCTCATCATCACTTTGATGTTTTAAACTCCGCTTGCAATCACGAACCCAGTGTCCTTCTTCGTTGCAATACCTGCATCTTCCTTGAGTTTTTGACTGTCTATTATCTTCATTTTCTTTATGCTCATTCCACATTGTCTTGTTGTGGTATGACATGTTCTTCGATCGCAATGCTCTGATTTGAACTCCCTGTGTTCTTTCAATCTTTGCTGACCACTCAACAATCTTATGAAAAGATGTTCCAAAACTGTCCCAGTCGTCATATCGGATTTTGAGTGCTTTTGAAACTTCAGGTTTCAGTCCATTTACAAAAGCAGTTTTCAGAGGCATGCTAGTGTCCGTGTCAAGATCCTTGCTGTCATTTCAACCAGCATGTTCCAACCAAATTTGTGTGAAGCGTTTTTCGAACTCTGCAACACTTTCTCCAATCTTCTGCATACATGAGGTAATTTTTGCCCAATTAACCTCTGCAGGTTTCAGTTCAAACAAGAATGTTCGTACAGCTTCCCATCCAGCCTTAATGTTTTCTTGAGACTCACCTACCCTGTTTTCAACACTTTCAGTTATCCTCTTTTGGTCATTGTCCCTCAAGTTCACATTAATTTAAAACAAGATTGCATCGAGTTTAGAGTTTATTTCTTTTGCAATGCAAAATAAGAAACACTAGGCTAATCTTATTCTTGCGACATTTTAAATTTGTATTGCCAAAGAAATTACAGCTAAATTAAACAATTAAAACAGTATAAATAGAAAATTGTCCAAAGCAACATAGCCTAATTAAATTAAAAACATGCGTTTTTCTTTGCCTCTCGCGCTGGATCTCTTTTTAGCAAGTTTATTTAGTCCCCCTCGCTGCGCCCGCCGGGTCTCTCTTGAAATTAAACATTTAAAAACATGTAAAAACACATCATACAGCTGATAATACTGTATATGTCGCTGCGTGTCAGCCATACAAATCACGAAAAAAAATATTTAGCCTTTAATTTTTGCTTCAAAGACACAGCATGCCTTGTTGAATTCACCTTACAACAAATTCAATTGAAATTTTGTGTGAAAAAAACTTTAAATAGGCTACAATAAATAAACTACAATATTTATAATTTAATAAGATATGGGGCCTACATTTGGACACAGATTTATCCTTACAATAATTTTGCCTGCTCATCAGGCTGGCTATCCGACACTCTCCATATGAAAGAGGAACATTAACACCTTTGTCCAGCAACTGTCCCTCCAACCCCCCACAGGCTATCGGAGTCTGAGGCTGACTAAACACAAAGAGAAGTCGCAATTCACACTTAAATCACTATTCTAGACAGTGTTGATAATGACGGAATTAAATTATTTAAGTTACATGTAGACCAGTGATATTTCTGTCATAAAAGTTTATTACTAAATATTTCATTATTTCAATAATTGATGAAATAAAACTGGTTTGGGCCAGCCTTTTCCAAGCAAAACTAAATATAATCTGAAAAAACGCATGTTAATGTGTTGTCATGAACAAAAAACTCTATATTAAATTCTACAGGGATCTTTGGATCCTTAACCAGGCATGCAATTAATTAAGTTTTTTTTTTTGTATTATTCAAATAAATATCGAACCACAGTGCTTCGTGGTAATGCTGCTAAATTAAATAACATTTATAGAATAATTATGAACTTAAATGAAACAGTATCGCAACATTTAGACAAATAAATTATTTGATCTGTTTTTACATTTTAATTCAGGTCGATTTAGCCTACAAAATTAGAGCGAGATTTTCACCCTTGTCTTGTCATTTTCTCATTGGGAAGCGCTTACATTGAGTATAGATCCTCTGTACCTCTCGTTTTCATATGGATTACATAATCAGATAACATTTATTAGTCTGAATATTTAGACATTTAAAGGCTTTAGACATAGCCGATTTCTTATCGTGACTGAGCTGAATCGGCTTTTGGTTAATTTTTGTGACGCGCAGTTCCCCGAGACAGAGACGACAGATAAACTTTTGTCGTTAGCCTAATAATATGAATACAAGTTTACAGTTTTGAACGATGTAAACTACTCTACTCTTATCTGTATGACCAAAAAATTACGGAGTCGCCTATTAAGTTATTTTAGCTGTAATGAGAAAAATAAATTGATCTAAATGAACGCGCCGCCGCGTTTGTCGAACACTAACTCACCATGCCAGAATAAAACCCGACTTTAGAAAAATGCATAGGGCCACTCGGCGTGGTGTGCCAAAACACTTATAAACTTCAATATTTCATTCAAAATAATCTCAAAACGCTTTGTGAAATTTGAAAAGCCGTGCATGCATTAAGGCCACTGGAACTAATGAACAACTGAAACGCTGGTTTTGATTTTATTGTTTGTCGTTTAAACGTGCCTGTTGCATATCTCTATTTTATATAAAATTATTTTTTTTAACAGAACTGCTTTTGAAATTACGATTGGTAGCCTATTATTATACAGATGCAAAGTCGATCTGTTGGATTTGTTCCTTAGTGTAAAATGGAAATGCATGGTAATTTTATTTTATAAATATAAGCAAAAAACTGTATGGTGTAACAGGGTTTTAGAGCTAGACAAATCTCTCTGCATTAATGAATATAAAATTTACAGTAGACCATGTTTGATCGGGATTTGAACCTGTGTCATCTTGATGATCGAACCGTAAGTTCTACCGCTCGGCTATGAATTTACTCACTGAGAATTTCCCAAACGTTTGTTTCTCACATGAGCGAGAAAACGTTTTGTCGTTAGCCTGTGAGTGTAGGCCTATAGCCTACTGCATGAATAAAAGTAGACCTTTTACAGTTTTAAAAGATGATATCTTATCTGTATGACCAACAATTACGGAGTAGGCTTTAGCCTATTAAGTTCTTAGCTGTTATGAGAAAAATAAATTCAAATGAACGCGCCGCCACGTTTGTCAAACTCTAATTCAACATGCCAGAATAAAGCCAAATTTTAGAATAATGCATAGCGCCACTCGGCGTGGTGTGCCAAAATATCCTAATTATAAACTTCAATATTTCATTCAAAACCATCTCAAAACGCTTTGTGACATTTGAAAAAGCCGTGAATGTATTAAGGCCACTGGAACCAGGATTGTAACTGAAACGCGCTGCATGTCTCAATACAGGAGCAGAAGCGCTGGTTCAGATTGTATTGTTTGTTGTTTAAACGTGCATGTTGCATATTTAAAAATATTTGTTTAAAAATAAATGTTTGTTGTAGGCTTATTTGGAAATTAGCATAACTTGTAGTATTTCATCCTTACTGTTAATTGCCCCACTTACGTTTAGCTAAATGTCCCTTTGCGCCACCTGGCGGTCATTTCGCGAACGACTTTGAAATGCGACTGGTTTATTTTTACGGCGGTGGATTTGCCGCGGCGGTAATAGGCATTCTGGTTGACTACCTACTGTACATTAGTAAACGTTATTTTTACATGAACACATCCAAACTATATTGCTATAGCCTACTGAGATTTCTTCTAATTGCGATATACTAGTGTCTGTAATGACAACATTTCGTTGACTAATTTTGGATAGATTATAAAGTTTTTACTATAAAATAGACATCAAATAAGCTTTAATTAGACCGTTTCTGCTCATATGTAAAATATATAGGATGTTTTGTCACAAATAAACTAATCAACTGTTATAGTGTTTGTTCCAATGCAAGCTATATCAAAATAATGAATCCTTAACTTTGAAATATGTATGATAAAATGTATTGCCTACTTTAAAAAATAATACTTTATAAGACATTTATGGAAAAAGAAAATTTTATTTTCAAGATGTTTCCAACTCAAACTTTGAACCAATTCTGGAGAATGGCCCATACAACCTATTTGACCAGGATTTGTTTCCAGGTATGACTAAAAATGTGCTTTTGGCTTTCATTTATATTTTGATTGTATATATATATATTTATTTATTTATTGTCCTTGCATTCTTTCTTGTGTGACACCCCTGAATGAAAGGCTCATTATTATGCAGGGTCATTGTCTGCTCAGGTGAGAACCACTTAATTATTCATGATAGGGGTTGGGCCATTCACGCCCATCCGCATATTGCCTTTGCAAACAAAAAAACGTTTTTCACAATTTAAAACAATCTATTGTTTTATGTGAATGATTAGACAGGATGATTTTCAGATCATTTTGAAGCCTAAACTCTAGGCGACAACATCCATTAGTCAAAAGTCTTGTGGACACATATTTAGTGTGTGTTTTGTGGCCTTATTTCAGAAACTTTATTTTTTTGTTTTTTCAATAACCATGCATAAACAATATTCTATCAAAAATACAAACATGTACATACATGTTGCTAACATATTATGGTAGCCCTGTTTGTGCTAAATAGAGTGTAATTACACCAGTGCCATTAATATGTTTCTAAGCAACTGAAAAAAGCACAAATGTCATGTCAAAACATCTCAAGGACCCCAAAAACACCTTAGACCCCAGAGGGTTAAAGGTGAAGGTCCTTTTACTCCCATTACAGTTTTCTCAAGTGTTGCGGCCAATGCGTGATCAAAGTGCTCTAAGTTTTGGCACAGGGGCTTTATTTGTGTAGGGACCTCCCCCAACATGGTAACAGAAGTCACACCCATAAAAACCATTGAACTGTTTAGTGTTCCTTAGAAGTGGGCGGGCGACTGAATCAGAACTACATATGAGAGCAAAAACCTTGGAAGTGTGCTCTACGTTTGCTGAATCTTTACATTTAATTCCATCTTTCTGTAGAATTGACAGTTCATCTACGAATGGCCTCAAAAATGTGAGCATGTAGGGCTTTTTTTCACCAAACCAAAGACATGGAAGACAGATATTTGCCTTGCGTTCTCTAGGCTCAAGCTCTATAACTTGGCACTGTATGGGCCAAATCTGGTATTTGGAGCTCCTGAACAGTGGGATTCCATCACAGTTCCAAATTAAAGATATGTCATCCTCACCCATTGCACCAGATTCCTTAAGTTTCTGATACTCTTCTCCACATTGGATGTCTGAAATTGTATCTGAAATCAGCCAATCTTTTTGAAAAATGGTTTGTTTTTCCTCAAGCAATGTTTGGATCTGTGAGGCCAAACTAAGAACCAGGAAAAAGCATCCACTTTTAAGAGAGCTATCTGAATCAGTTACTGTGTGACAAATGTCACACTGTAGCTCACCAGTACTTTTCCCTAAGTAGTTTTCACATGTAGGACAGTAGAAATGGGGTTGATAATTTCCATACTGACCATAAGCTTTTCGGAAAAGATATGTGGTCACTGGTACCATGCCTGGAAAATGCTCGTTGAAAATTGTCAGTAGATGATCCAGTGAAACAGCTGTTAGATTGTGCCTTAGAACAAAGGACATAAGCAACAGTAAACTTTGTCCTTTTGTCAGAGGTGCGCCGGGATACACAGGATCATCTCCATCTGTCAATGGGCCTGCCTGTGATAACATAAGCATAATTAAGTTGGCTTGGAGAGCCAACTTACTGAAATCCTATTTAAACTTATTATTAAGTTTAAATCATCTCATTTGGAGATGGTATTCAAGATGGCGCCTTTGTTTGGCATGGCCGCTGCTGCGTCTCATCTATGTCGTTCTTATTTGTTTGTGTATGTCTTTTTTATGGTCACTTTAGCCCTGCCACTTTATCACTGTGTCACCGCTGTTCTGACATATGATCGTGATACCCTAATGAACATTGGAGTATATATGGAAGGACTCAGTAACAGCTGGGAGAGTTACAGTCAAACTTTTCCACCCCCACTGGTGTGCACACCCAGCTTATTTGATTGCCGTTTTTTACTTCGGGGTCGTGGAAATCCAAAGAAGAGACGAAGGAAAAGGGGTTGCAGAGCTGGCGTTCGGGTCGCGATGAGGCTGTCTTCGGCGATAGAGGTGCCCGGGCTTCTCTGCGGGCGGCGGCCGCGGTGGCTGCTGCCGGTTTTTCCTCGGTATATAGGTGCCTGGGGCGCTGTGTCGCAGGGTAGCCTACGGCTCGTCCTACCTGCTGGATGTGATCCCCTTTGGTCACCGTGGGGCGGAGATGGACTTGCAGTTGGGAAACTGCAGTTTGTGTCTGACCTGCCTGACCAGCGATTGGACCCACGACACCGCTGGAAATCACGTGACTGTACTAGGTGTTTGCGACCGCTACAACCTGCTACTAAGGAGACTGGTCTGCCACCATCGCTCCGTTTAGCGCTGCTAAATGCTCGTTCCATCACAAACAAGGCGCATGTCATCAATGATCTTATCTTCATGGAAAAGATGGATTTTATGTTCCTCACAGAAACGTGGCAAAAGGATAAGGAGGCCGTACACTTGAATGAGCTCTGCTCTGCAGGTTGCTCAGTGATTGGGACACCTCGAACGGGTCGCCGTGGTGGTGGCCTTGCTGTTGTGTACCGAGACTATCTTTTATGCAGAGGAATCCACTGTGAAACATTTTCCTCGTTTGAATCACAGATGATTAAGGTCGGTGCTGTAAACATATTTCACTGTGTGTTAATTTACCGTCCTCCTGGCCCTGCAGGTATCTTCCTTACTGATTTTACTGATTTTTTAACCTCTATAATTAAGTTGGAGAAAGTTCTAATAATTGGTGATTTTAATCTTCACATTGATGATATGTCATGTAATGCTGCTTCAGACCTCCTATCTATCACTGACTCTTTTAATTTTACGCAACATGTCTCAGGTCCTACTCACTTAAAGGGGCACACCTTGGACCTTGTTTTCTCATTAGGTCTTGAGATAGTAAATGTGAGTGTGGAGGATGTCCATGTGAGTGATCATAGTTGTGTTTTCTTTAGCTTAAATCTACCACGGGACCCCCCGCCTCTGAGAATTAAGGCTCAGAGGAGAGTTCTTAACCAGGATGTTGCTGGGAGGTTTTCTACTATGTTTGATCCATGCCAGCTAAGATGTTGTAGTGATGTAAATGTGTATGTGGAATCTTTTAACAGCCAATGTTCCAAAATTCTAGATGAAGTGGCCCCTATGAAATCTAACATTGTGTCTGTTAAAAAGCCCTGCCCATGGATAAATTCATCTATTCAGAGCCTTAGAAGTAAACGTCGGAAAATAGAACGTTTATGGAAAACAACTAAACTTGAAGTTTACAGGCTCTATCTCAGGGAATTAACCACTTCTCTAAATGAATTTCTGAAGAATGCTAGAACCAACTACTTCTCTCAGCTAATTTCGTCTAACAAGAAAAACCCTAAATTTGTATTTGACACTATAAATTTTATTGTTTCTCCATCTGTTTCTCCAATTGCGGTGCTCTCTTTGTCAAATAGCAATGTATTTCTTAACTTTTTTGTTGAGAAAATTAAGGATATCAGAGCTACCATCTTACCCCCGCCTGTACACAAGGCCTGTACTTTGGGTCTTTCCTATCCGTGTTTCTCTTTTAAACTTGTGTCATTATTCGATGTCTCTACTCTATTAGATAAGCTGAAGCCATCTTATGGCCAGAGTGATGTTCTTCCAACTATGCTGTTTAAGCAGGTTTTTGATAGTATTGGCCCCTGCGTTGTAGAAATGATTAATACTTCACTTTTAACTGGGGTGGTTCCTGACTTTTTTAAACATGCTATTGTTGAACCTGTTCTTAAGAAGCCCAGTTTGGACCCATTGCAACCTTCGAATTACAGGCCAATATCTAAACTCCCTTTTATGGCTAAGATTTTAGAGAAAGTGGTAGCAGAGCAGCTCACTACCTTCCTAGAGAATAATGATATTTTCGATAAATACCAGTCAGGTTTTCGTAAAAAAACATTCTACGGAAACTGCTCTGGTGAAAGTATCAAGCGATATTCTGATGTCTGCTGATTCTGGGAAGCATACAGTGTTGGTTTTGCTGGATCTTACATCTGCCTCTGACACCATTGACCACAATATTATGCTTAATAGACTACAGGCTCTACTGGGGATATCTGGATCAGCTCTGAAATGGTTTTCATCTTACCTTACTGGTAGAAGTTTTAGTGTTTATATAAATCAGAACATGTCAGATACTGCAGGTTTATTGAGTGGTGTTCCGCAGGGTTCTGTCCTGGGACCGATTCTTTTCCTTCTATATATGCTTCCTTTAGGTCAGATTATAAGCCAGTTTCAAGATGTCTCTTATCACCTGTATGCAGACGACATTCAGTTATATTGCTCGTTTAAGCCCAATGAGTTATTTAAATTATCATCTTTAATGAACTGTCTGAGTAGGATTAAGCAGTGGCTAAATGACAACTTTTTAATGTTGAATTCAGCTAAGACTGAAACTTTAATCATTGCCCCTGAGCAGAGCATCCCTCAGATAAAGAAACACATTTGTGACTTAGGTTCGTCTGTTCAGCCCAGTCTCAGGAGTTTGGGAGTTGTTTTTGATGCGGCCATGTCTCTGGAGAAACATTCAAAACATCTTATTAAAAACTGTTTCTTTCAGTTAAGGAACATTTCGAAGATAAGAGCCTTGGTGTCAAAGGCCGAGCTTGAGATGATCATTCATGCTTTTATCTCGTCTCGCTTGGACTATTGTAACAGTCTTTTTATCTGCCTTAATAAGAAGGATCTTGGTCGTCTTCAGACTGTCCAAAATTCTGCTGCTAGGCTTTTAACCCACACGAGTAAAAGGGCACATATTACTCCAGTTTTAGCTTCACTTCATTGGTTACCAGTGCTATTCAGAATGCATTTTAAAATTCTGGTCCTAACTTTTAGAGCCCTACAAGGACAGGCAACCTTATATATCTCTGACCTGATACAGCTGCGTACATCCTCACGTAGTCTGAGATCAACAGGTCAGAGACTATTAGTAGCCCCCTTTGCACATTTTAAAACTAGGGGGGATCGTTCATTCCAAGTTGTTGCACCCAGGTTGTGGAACGCTTTGCCTCCTTCCATACGCTGCTTGGATTGTGTGGAAAAATTTAAAAGTCAGTTGAAAACTTTGCTTTTTAAAGAGGCTTTTGATTAGTTTGGAGGATGGTTTGAGGCCGGTCTATTGTGTATGTGTTTGAGTGTTGCTTATTTTACTTATATTTTATTTTACTTTGTTTTGTGATTGAGATGTATTTATGAGAGCTGCTAATGATTTCTTTTGTTGTGAAGCACTTTGTGATCTTCATCTGAGAAAAGTGCTATACAAATAAATTTTACTTTCTTACTTACTTAAGTTGGCTTGGAGAGCCAACTTACTGAAATCCTATTTAAACTTATTAGTGGTGCTTGCTGAAAGCAAAGCAACACTATTGGTCTCTTGCATACTTATTATTATTATTAGTGGTGCTTGCAAAGCAACACTATTGTTCTTCTCCATACTTATTATTAGTGGTGCTTTGCAAAGCAACACTATTGTTATCCGTCATACTTATTATTAAGTTGGCTTGGAGAGCCAACTTACTGAAATCCTATTTAAACTTATTATTAAGTTGGCTTGGAGAGCCAACTTACTGAAATCCTATTTAAACTTATTAAGTTGGCTTGGAGAGCCAACTTACTGAAATCCTATTTAAACTTATTATTATTAAGTTGGCTTGGAGAGCCAACTTACTGAAATCCTATTTAAACTTATTATTATTAAGTTGGCTTGGAGAGCCAACTTACTGAAATCCTATTTAAACTTATTATTATTATTATTAAGTTGGCTTGGAGAGCCAACTTACTGAAATCCTATTTAAACGTATTATTATTATTATTATTATTAAGTTGGCTTGGAGAGCCAACTTACTGAAATCCTATTTAAACTTATTATTATTAAGTTGGCTTGGAGAGCCAACTTACTGAAATCCTATTTAAACTTATTATTATTATTCTTCTTACTCAAATTTACAACTCTAACTCCTCCTAGAGCTTTAACTCCACATACTCCAAACTCGGCACAGACACTCAAACTGTTCTGACTCGGTGTGCTATATCTTTTCTAACTGATCGGACTTACAGATTTCTTAAAAATTAATATTAAACATCATAAAATTCCCATAGACTTTCATTGCAGCATGTTCAAAATGAGCCAAGGCTACGGTGGCCCAGTAGTGCACAAAATAAAAACTCAAATCTAAACTCCCTGAAGCCCTATCTATCTATCTATCTATCTATCTAATCCATCTATCTTTCTAACTATATCTATCTATCTATCTATCTAATCTATCTATCTTTCTAACTAATCTATCTATCTATCTATCTATCTATCTATCTATCTAATCTATCTATCTTTCTAACTAATCTATCTATCTATCTATCTATCTATCTAACTAATCTATCTATCTATCTAATCTATCTATCTTTCTAACTAATCTATCTATCTATCTATCTATCTATCTATCTATCTATCTATCTATCTATCTTTCTTTCTTTCTTTCTTTCTTTCTTTCTTTCTAACTAATCTATTTATCTTTCTAAATAAACTATCTATCTATATCTATCTTTCTAACTAATCTATCTATCTATCTATCTATCTATCTATCTATCTATCTATCTATCTATCTAACTAATATATCTATCTATCCATCTATCTTTCTAACTAATCTATCTATCTTTCTAACTTATCTATCTATCTATCTTTCTAACTAATCTTTCTTTCTTTCTTTCTTTCTTTCTTTCTTTCTTTCTTTCTTTCTTTCTTTCTTTCCAACTAATCTTTCTTTCTTTCTAACTAATTTTTCTTTCTGTCTTTCTAACTAATCGTTCTTTCCAACTAATCGCTCTTTTCTTTTTTCTTTCTTTCTTTCTAACAAATCTTTCTTTCTTTCTTTCTTTCTAACTAATCTTTCTTTCTAACTATTCTTTTTTTCTTTCTTTCTGTCTTTCTAACTATTCTTTCTTTCTAACTAATCGCTCTTTCTTTTTTCATTCTTTCTTTCTAACAATTCTTTCTTTTTTCTTTCTCTTTAACTAATCTTTCTTTCTAACTATTCTTTCTTTCTTTCTAACAAATCTTTCTTTCTTTCTTTCTAACTAATCTTTCTTTCTTTCTAACTAATCTTTCTTTCTTTTTTTCTAACTAATCTTTTTTTCTTTCTCTTTCATTCTTTCTTTCTTTCTTTCTTTCTTTCTTTCTTTCTTTCTTTCTAACTAATCTATCTATCTATCTATCTATCTATCTATCTATCTATCTATCTATCTATCTATCTATATATCTATCTATCTCTCTTTCTAACTAATCTATCTATCTATCTATCTATCTATCTAATCCATCTATCTTTCTAACTATATCTATCTATCTATCTAATCTATCTATCTTTCTAACTAATCTATCTATCTATCTATCTATCTATCTATCTATCTATCTTTCTATCTTTCTATCTAATCTATCTATCTTTCTAACTAATCTATCTATCTATCTATCTATCTATCTATCTATCTAATCCATCTATCTTTCTAACTATATCTATCTATCTATCTAATCTATCTATCTTTCTAACTAATCTATCTATCTATCTATCTATCTATCTTTCTATCTTTCTATCTAATCTATCTATCTTTCTAACTAATCTATCTATCTATCTATCTATCTAACTAATCTATCTATCTATCTAATCTATCTATCTTTCTAACTAATCTATCTATCTATCTATCTATCTATCTAACTAATCTATCCATCTATCTATCTATCTATCTATCTATCTATCTATCTATCTTTCTTTCTTTCTTTCTTTCTTTCTAACTAATCTATTTATCTTTCTAAATAAACTATCTATCTATATCTATCTTTCTAATTAATCTATCTATCTATCTATCTATCTATCTAACTAATATATCTATCTATCCATCTATCTTTCTAACTAATCTATCTATCTTTCTAACTTATCTATCTATCTATCTTTCTAACTAATCTTTCTTTCTTTCTTTCTTTCTTTCTTTCTTTCTTTCTTTCTTTCCAACTAATATTTCTTTCTTTCTAACTAATTTTTCTTTCTGTCTTTCTAACTAATCGTTCTTTCCAACTAATCGCTCTTTTCTTTTTTCTTTCTTTCTTTCTAACAAATCTTTCTTTCTTTCTTTCTTTCTAACTAATCTTTCTTTCTAACTATTCTTTTTTTCTTTCTTTCTGTCTTTCTAACTATTCTTTCTTTCTAACTAATCGCTCTTTCTTTTTTCATTCTTTCTTTCTAACAATTCTTTCTTTTTTCTTTCTCTTTAACTAATCTTTCTTTCTAACTATTCTTTCTTTCTTTCTAACAAATCTTTTTTTCTTTCTTTCTAACTAATCTTTCTTTCTTTCTAACTAATCTTTCTTTCTTTTTTTCTAACTAATCTTTTTTTCTTTCTCTCTTTCATTCATTCTTTCTTTCTTTCTTTCTTTCTTTCTTTCTTTCTTTCTTTCTTTCTAACTAATCTATCTATCTATCTATCTATCTATCTATCTATCTATCTATCTCTCTTTCTAACTAATCTTTCTTTCTTTCTAACTAATCTTTTTTCTTTCTTTCTTTCTAACTAATCTTTCTTTCTTTCTAACTAATCTATCTTTCTTTCTTTCTAACTAATCTTTCTTTCTTTCTAACTAATCTTTCTTTCTTTCTAACTAATCTTTCTTTCTTTCTAACTAATCTATCTTTCTTTCTTTCTAACTAATCTTTCTTTCTTTCTTTCTAACTAATCTTTCTTTCTTTCTAACTAATCTTTCTTTCTTTCTAACTAATTATCTTTCTTTCTTTCTTTATAATTAATCTATCTTTCTTTGTAACTAATCCATCTTTCTTTTTTCTTTCTTTCTTTCTTTCTTTCTTTCTTTCTTTCTTTCTTTCTTTCTTTCTTTCTTTCTTACTGATCTATCTTTCTTTCTATCTTATCTTTCTTTTTTTCTAACTAATCTTTCTTTCTTTCTTTCTAATTATCTTTCTTTCTTTATAATTAATCTTTCTTTCTTTTTACCTAATCTTTCTTTCTTTCTTTCCAACTAATCTTTCTTTCTTTCTTTCTTTCTTACTGATCTATCTTTCTTTCTATCTTATCTTTCTTTCTGTCTTTCTAACTAATCTTTCTTTATTTCTTTCTAACTAATCTTTTCTTTCTTTCTAACTAATCTTTCTTTCTTTCTTTCTTTCTAACTAATCCATCATTCTTTCTGTCTGCCTAATCCATCTTTCTTTTTTCTTTCTTTCTTTCCAACTAATCTCTTTCTTTCTTTCTTTCTTTCTAACTAATCTTTCTTTATTTCTTTCTAACTAATCTTTTCTTTCTTTCTAACTAATCTTTCTTTCTTTCTTTCTTTCTAACTAATCCATCATTCTTTCTTTCTAACTAATCCATCTTTCTTTTTTCTTTCTTTCTTCCCAACTAATCTCTTTCTTTCTTTCTTTCTTTCTTACTGATCTATCTTTCTTTCTATATTTTCTTTCTTTTTTCTAACTAATCTTTTTTCTTTCTTTCTTTCTAACTAATCTTTCTTTCTTTCTAACTAATCTATCTTTCTTTCTTTCTAACTAATCTTTCTTTCTTTCTAACTAATCTTTCTTTCTTTCTAACTAATCTTTCTTTCTTTCTAACTAATCTATCTTTCTTTCTTTCTAACTAATCTTTCTTTCTTTCTTTCTAACTAATCTTTCTTTCTTTCTTTCTAACTAATCTTTCTTTCTTTCTAACTAATCTTTCTTTCTTTCTAACTAATTATCTTTCTTTCTTTCTTTATAATTAATCTATCTTTCTTTGTAACTAATCCATCTTTCTTTTTTCTTTCTTTCTTTCTTTCTTTCTTTCTTTCTTTCTTTCTTTCTTTCTTTCTTTCTTTCTTTCTAACTAATCCATCATTCTTTCTTTCTAACTAATCCATCTTTCTTTTTTCTTTCTTTCTTCCCAACTAATCTCTTTCTTTCTTTCTTTCTTTCTTACTGATCTATCTTTCTTTCTATATTTTCTTTCTTTTTTCTAACTAATCTTTCTTTCTTTCTTTCTTTCTTTCTTTCTTTCTAATTATCTTTCTTTCTTTTTTCTTTCTTTCCAACTAATCTCTTTCTTTCTTTTTGTTTCTTTCTTTCTTACTGATCTATCTTTCTTTCTATCTTATCTTTCTTTCTGTCTTTCTAACTAATCTTTCTTTATTTCTTTTAACTAATCTTTTCTTTCTTTCTAACTAATCTTTCTTTCTTCCTTTCTTTCTAACTAATCCATCATTTTTTCTTTCTAACTAATCCATCTTTCTTTTTTCTTTCTTTCCAACTAATCTCTCTTTCTTTCTTTCTTTCTTACTGATCTATCTTTCTTTCTATATTTTCTTTCTTTTTTCTAACTAATCTTTCTTTCTTTCTTTCTTTCTAATTATCTTTCTTTCTTTTTACCTAATCTTTCTTTCTTTTATCTTTCTTTCTTTCCAACTAATCTCTTTCTTTCTTTTTGTTCCTTTCTTTCTTACTGATCTATCTTTCTTTCTATCTTATCTTTCTTTCTGTCTTTCTAACTAATCTTTCTTTATTTCTAACTAATCTTTCTTTCTTTCTAACTAATCCATCCTTCTTGCTTTCTTACTGATCTATCTTTCTTTCTATATTATCTTTCTTTTTTCTAACTAATCTTTCTTTCTTTCTTTCTAATTATCTTTCTTTCTTTGTTTCTTTCTTTCTTTATAATTAATCATTCTTTCCTTTTGCCTAATCTTTCTTTCTTTTTCTTTCTTTCTTTCCAACTAATCTCTTTCTATCTTTCTTTCTGTCTTTCTAACTAATCTTTCTTTATTTCTTTCTAATTATTCTTTTATTTCTTTCTAACTAATCTTTCTTTCTTTCTTCCTTTCTTTCTTTCTTTCTAACTAATCCATCATTCTTTCTTTCTGACTAATCCATCTTTCTTTCTTTCTGACTAATCCATCTTTCTAACTAATCCATCTTTCTTTCTTTCTAACTAATCTTTCTTTCATTTTTTCTAACTAATCTTTCTTTCTTTCTAACTAATCTATCTATCTTTCTTTCTTTTTAACTAATCTATCTATCCTTCTTTCTTTCTAACGAATCCTTCTTTCTTTCTAACTAATCTTTCTTTCTTTCTTTCTTTCTTACTGATCTATCTTTCTAACTAACTAATTTTCTTTCTTTCTAACTAATCTTTCTTTCTTTTGTAACTAATCTTTCTTTCTTACTAACTAATATTTCTTTCTTTCTTTCTTTCTTTCTAACTAATTTTTCTTTTTCTTTCTAACTAACTAATCTTTCTTTCTAACTGATCATCTTTTCTTTCTTTCTTTCTTTCTTTCTTTCTTTCTTTCTTTCTTTCTTTCTTTCTTTCTAACTAATTTTCTTTCATTCTTTCTAACTAATCTTTCTTTCTTTAATTCTTTCTAACTAATCTTTCTTTCTTTTTAAGTAATCCATCTTTATTTCTTTATTTCTTTCTAACTAGTCTTTCTTTCTTTCTAACTAATCTATCTTTCTTTCTTTTTAACTAATCTATCTATCTTTCTTTCTAACTAATCTATCTATAATTCTTTCTTTTTAACTAATCTATCTATCTATCTTTCTTTCTAACTAATCCTTCTTTCTTTCTAACTAATCTTTCTTTTTTTCTTACTGATCTATCTTTCTTTCTAACTAACTAATCTTTCTTTCTAACTGATCATCTTTTCTTTTTTTCTTTCTTTCTTTCTTTCTTTCTTTCTTTCTTTCTTTCTAACTAATTTTCTTTCTTTCTTTCTAACTAATCTTTCTTTCTTTCATTCTTTCTAACTAATCTTTCTTTCTTTCTTTCTTTCTTTCTAACTAATTTTCTTTCTTTCATTCTTTCTAACTAATCTTTCTTCCTTTCTAACTAATCTTTCTTTCTTTCTTTCTTACTAACTAATCCTTCTTTCTTTCTAACTAATCTTTCTTTCTTTTGTAACTAATCTTTCTTTCTTTCTAACTAATCTTTCTTTCTTTCTAACTAATTTTTCTTTCTTTCTTTCTAACTAATCTTTCTTTCTTAATGATCTATCTTTCTTTCTAACTAACTAATCTTTCTTTCTAACTGATCATCTTTTCTTTCTTTCTTTCTTTCTAACTAATTTTCTTTCTTTCTTTCTAACTAATTTTCTTTCTTTCTTTCTAACTAATCTTTCTTTCTTTCTAACTAATCTATCTTTCTTTCTTTCTAACTAATCTTTCTTTTTTTCTTTCTAACTAATCTTTCTTTCTTTCTAACTAATCTTTCTTTTTTCTTTCTAACTAATTATCTTTCGTTCTTTCTTTATAATTAATCTATCTTTCTTTTTACCTAATCTTTCTTTCTTTTTTCTTTCTTTCTTTCCAACTAATCTCTTTCTTTCTTTCTTTCTTACTGATCTATCTTTCTTTCTATCTTATCTTTCTTTCTGTTTTTCTAACTAATCTTTCTTTATTTCTTTCTAACTAATCTTTTCTTTCTTTCTAACTAATCTTTCTTTCATTCTTTCTAACTAATCCATCCTTCTTTCTTTCTGACTAATTCATCTTTCTTTCTTTCTAACTAATCCATCTTTCTTTCTTTCTAACTAATCTTTCTTTCTTCTTTCTTTCTTTCTTTCTAACTAATCTTTCTTTCATTCTTTCTAACTAATCTTTCTTCTTTCTTTCTAACTAAACTTTCTTCTTTCTTTCTAACTAATCCATCTATCAAACTTCAAACTAATCTTTCTTTCTTTCTAACTAATTTTTCTTTCTTTCTTTCTAACTAATCTTTCTTTCTTAATGATCTATCTTTCTTTCTAACTAACTAATCTTTCTTTCTAACTGATCATCTTTTCTTTCTTTCTTTCTTTCTAACTAATTTTCTTTCTTTCTAACTAATTTTCTTTCTTTCTAACTAATCTTTCTTTCTTTCTAACTAATCTATCTTTCTTTCTTTCTAACTAATCTTTCTTTTTTTCTTTCTAACTAATCTTTCTTTCTTTCTAACTAATCTTTCTTTTTTTCTTTCTAACTAATTATCTTTCGTTCTTTCTTTATAATTAATCTATCTTTCTTTATAAATAATCCATCTTTCTTTTTTCTTTCTTTCTTTCCAACTAATGTCTTTCTTTCTTTCTTTCTTACTGATCTATCTTTCTTTCTATCTTATCTTTCTTTTTTCTAACTAATCTTTCTTTCTTTATAACTAATCTTTCTTTCTTTTTACCTAATCTTTCTTTCTTTTTACCTAATCTTTCTTTCTTTTTTCTTTCTTTCTTTCTTACTGATCTATCTTTCTTTCTATCTTATCTTTCTTTCTGTTTTTCTAACTAATCTTTCTTTATTTCTTTCTAACTAATCTTTTCTTTCTTTCTAACTAATCTTTCTTTCATTTTTTCTAACTAATCCATCCTTCTTTCTTTCTGACTAATTCATCTTTCTTTCTTTCTAACTAATCCATCTTTCTTTCTTTCTAACTAATCTTTCTTTCATTCTTTCTAACTAATCTTTCTTCTTTCTTTCTAACTAAACTTTCTTCTTTCTTTCTAACTAATCCATCTATCAAACTTCAAACTAATCTTTCTTTCTTTCTAACTAATTTTTCTTTCTTTCTTTCTAACTAATCTTTCTTTCTTAATGATCTATCTTTCTTTCTAACTAACTAATCTTTCTTTCTAACTGATCATCTTTTCTTTCTTTCTTTCTTTCTAACTAATTTTCTTTCTTTCTTTCTAACTAATTTTCTTTCTTTCTTTCTAACTAATCTTTCTTTCTTTCTAACTAATCTATCTTTCTTTCTTTCTAACTAATCTTTCTTTTTTTCTTTCTAACTAATCTTTCTTTCTTTCTAACTAATCTTTCTTTTTTTCTTTCTAACTAATTATCTTTCGTTCTTTCTTTATAATTAATCTATCTTTCTTTATAAATAATCCATCTTTCTTTTTTCTTTCTTTCTTTCCAACTAATGTCTTTCTTTCTTTCTTTCTTACTGATCTATCTTTCTTTCTATCTTATCTTTCTTTTTTCTAACTAATCTTTCTTTCTTTATAACTAATCTTTCTTTCTTTTTACCTAATCTTTCTTTCTTTTTACCTAATCTTTCTTTCTTTTTTCTTTCTTTCCAACTAATCTCTTTCTTTCTTTCTTTCTTACTGATCTATCTTTCTTTCTATCTTATCTTTCTTTCTGTTTTTCTAACTAATCTTTCTTTATTTCTTTCTAACTAATCTTTTCTTTCTTTCTAACTAATCTTTCTTTCATTCTTTCTAACTAATCCATCCTTCTTTCTTTCTGACTAATTCATCTTTCTTTCTTTCTAACTTATCTTTCTTTCTTCTTTCTTTCTTTCTTTCTAACTAATCTTTCTTTCATTCTTTCTAACTAATCTTTCTTCTTTCTTTCTAACTAAACTTTCTTCTTTTTTTCTAACTAATCCATCTATCAAACTTCAAACTATTTTAAACTTCTTCAAACTCTCTGGTCTGGCTTTTTCAAGCCAACTTAAAGTTTGTCTCATCAAACTTTTTTCTAGTTATTATTATTCTTCTTACTCAAATTTACAACTCTAACTCCTCCTAGAGCTTTAACTCCACATACTCCAAACTCGGCACAGACACTCAAACTGATCTGACTCGGTGTGCTATATCTTTTCTAACTGATCGGACTTACAGTTTTCTTAAAAATTAATATTAAACATCATAAAATTCCCATAGACTTTCATTGCAGCATATTCAAAATGAGCCAAGGCTACGGTGGCCCAGTAGTGCACAACATAAAAACTCAAATCTAAACTCCCTGAAGCCCTAGACTCAATTAAACTACCATTCAATGTACTAATATCTATCTATCTATCTATCTATCTATCTAACTATCTATCTATCTATCTATCTATCTATCTATCTATCTATTTATCTATCTATCTATCTAACTTATCTATCTATCTATCGATCTTTCTTTCTAACTAATCTATTTATCTTTCTAACTAATCTATCTATCTATCTATCTATCTATCTATCTCTCTATCTATCTATCTATCTATCTTTCTAAATAATCTATCTATCTAACTAATCTATCTATCTTTCTAACTAATCTATCTATCTATCGATCTTTCTTTCTAACTAATCTATTTATCTTTCTTACTAATCTATCTATCTATCTATCTATCTATCTATCTATCTATCTTTCTATCTATCTATCTTTCTAACTAATCTATCTATCTATCTTTCTAACTAATATATCTATCTATCTATCTTTCTAACTAATCTATCTATCTATATCTATCTTTCTAACTAAACTATCTATCTATCTTTCTATCTATCTATCTATCTATCTATCTATCTATCTATCTATCTATCTATCTATCTAAATAATCTATCTATCTAACTGATCTATCTATCTTTCTAACTAATCTATCTATCTATCGATCTTTCTTTCTAACTACTCTATTTATCTTTCTAACTAATCTATCTATCTATCTATCTATCTATCTATCTATCTCTATCTCTATCTATCTATCTATCTATCTTTCTAAATAATCTATCTATCTATCTTTCTAAATAATCTATCTATCTATCTTTCTAACTAATCTATCTATCTATCTTTCTAACTAATATATCTATCTATCTATCTTTCTAACTAATCTATCTATCTATATCTATCTTTCTAACTAAACTATCTATCTATCTATCTTTCTTTCTATCTATCTATCTATCTATCTTTATTTCTTTCTAACTAATCTTTTCTTTCTTTCTAACTAATCTTTCTTTCTTTCTTTCTTTCTTTCTAACTAATCCATCCTTCTTTCTTTCTTACTGATCTATCTTTCTTTCTGTCTTTCTAACTAATCTTTCTTTATTTCTTTCTAACTAATCTTTTCTTTTTTTCTAACTAATCTTTCTTTCTTTCTTTCTAATTATCTTTCTTTCTTTTTACCTAATCTTTCTTTCTTTTTCTTTCTTTCTTTCCAACTAATCTCTTTCTTTTTTTCTTTCTTTCTATCTTATCTTTCTTTCTGTCTTTCTAACTAATCTTTCTTTATTTCTTTCTAACTGATCTTTTCTTTCTTTCTAACTAATCATTCTTTCTTTCTTTCTTTCTTTCTTTCTTTCTTTCTTTCTAACTAATCCATCATTCTTTCTTTCTGACTAATCCATCTTTCTTTCTTTCTAACTAATCTTTCTTTCATTCTTTCTAACTAATCTTTCTTTCTTTCTAAGTAATCCATCTTTCTTTCTTTCTAACTAATCTATCTTTCTTTCTTTTTAACTAATCTATCTATCTTTCTTTCTAACTAATCTATCTATCTTTCTTTTTAACTAATCTATCTATCTTTCTTTCTTTTTAACTAATCTATCTATCTTTCTTTCTTTCTAACTAATCTTTCTTTCTAACTAATCTTTCTTTCTTTCTTTCTTTCTTACTGATCTATCTTTCTTTCTATCTTATCTTTCTTTTTTCTAACTAATCTTTCTTTCTTTATAACTAATCTTTCTTTCTTTTTACCTAATCTTTCTTTCTTTTTACCTAATCTTTCTTTCTTTTTTCTTTCTTTCTTTCTTACTGATCTATCTTTCTTTCTATCTTATCTTTCTTTCTGTTTTTCTAACTAATCTTTCTTTATTTCTTTCTAACTAATCTTTTCTTTCTTTCTAACTAATCTTTCTTTCATTTTTTCTAACTAATCCATCCTTCTTTCTTTCTGACTAATTCATCTTTCTTTCTTTCTAACTAATCCATCTTTCTTTCTTTCTAACTAATCTTTCTTTCATTCTTTCTAACTAATCTTTCTTCTTTCTTTCTAACTAAACTTTCTTCTTTCTTTCTAACTAATCCATCTATCAAACTTCAAACTAATCTTTCTTTCTTTCTAACTAATTTTTCTTTCTTTCTTTCTAACTAATCTTTCTTTCTTAATGATCTATCTTTCTTTCTAACTAACTAATCTTTCTTTCTAACTGATCATCTTTTCTTTCTTTCTTTCTTTCTAACTAATTTTCTTTCTTTCTTTCTAACTAATTTTCTTTCTTTCTTTCTAACTAATCTTTCTTTCTTTCTAACTAATCTATCTTTCTTTCTTTCTAACTAATCTTTCTTTTTTTCTTTCTAACTAATCTTTCTTTCTTTCTAACTAATCTTTCTTTTTTTCTTTCTAACTAATTATCTTTCGTTCTTTCTTTATAATTAATCTATCTTTCTTTATAAATAATCCATCTTTCTTTTTTCTTTCTTTCTTTCCAACTAATGTCTTTCTTTCTTTCTTTCTTACTGATCTATCTTTCTTTCTATCTTATCTTTCTTTTTTCTAACTAATCTTTCTTTCTTTATAACTAATCTTTCTTTCTTTTTACCTAATCTTTCTTTCTTTTTACCTAATCTTTCTTTCTTTTTTCTTTCTTTCCAACTAATCTCTTTCTTTCTTTCTTTCTTACTGATCTATCTTTCTTTCTATCTTATCTTTCTTTCTGTTTTTCTAACTAATCTTTCTTTATTTCTTTCTAACTAATCTTTTCTTTCTTTCTAACTAATCTTTCTTTCATTCTTTCTAACTAATCCATCCTTCTTTCTTTCTGACTAATTCATCTTTCTTTCTTTCTAACTTATCTTTCTTTCTTCTTTCTTTCTTTCTTTCTAACTAATCTTTCTTTCATTCTTTCTAACTAATCTTTCTTCTTTCTTTCTAACTAAACTTTCTTCTTTTTTTCTAACTAATCCATCTATCAAACTTCAAACTATTTTAAACTTCTTCAAACTCTCTGGTCTGGCTTTTTCAAGCCAACTTAAAGTTTGTCTCATCAAACTTTTTTCTAGTTATTATTATTCTTCTTACTCAAATTTACAACTCTAACTCCTCCTAGAGCTTTAACTCCACATACTCCAAACTCGGCACAGACACTCAAACTGATCTGACTCGGTGTGCTATATCTTTTCTAACTGATCGGACTTACAGTTTTCTTAAAAATTAATATTAAACATCATAAAATTCCCATAGACTTTCATTGCAGCATGTTCAAAATGAGCCAAGGCTACGGTGGCCCAGTAGTGCACAACATAAAAACTCAAATCTAAACTCCCTGAAGCCCTAGACTCAATTAAACTACCATTCAATGTACTAATATCTATCTATCTATCTATCTATCTATCTATCTATCTATCTATCTATCTATCTATCTATCTATTTATCTATCTATCTATCTAACTTATCTATCTATCTATCGATCTTTCTTTCTAACTAATCTATTTATCTTTCTAACTAATCTATCTATCTATCTATCTATCTATCTCTCTATCTATCTATCTATCTATCTTTCTAAATAATCTATCTATCTAACTAATCTATCTATCTTTCTAACTAATCTATCTATCTATCGATCTTTCTTTCTAACTAATCTATTTATCTTTCTTACTAATCTATCTATCTATCTATCTATCTATCTATCTATCTATCTATCTTTCTATCTATCTATCTTTCTAACTAATCTATCTATCTATCTTTCTAACTAATATATCTATCTATCTATCTTTCTAACTAATCTATCTATCTATATCTATCTTTCTAACTAAACTATCTATCTATCTTTCTATCTTTCTATCTATCTATCTATCTATCTATCTATCTATCTAAATAATCTATCTATCTAACTGATCTATCTATCTTTCTAACTAATCTATCTATCTATCGATCTTTCTTTCTAACTACTCTATTTATCTTTCTAACTAATCTATCTATCTATCTATCTATCTATCTATCTATCTATCTATCTATCTATCTATCTATCTCTATCTCTATCTATCTATCTATCTATCTTTCTAAATAATCTATCTATCTATCTTTCTAAATAATCTATCTATCTATCTTTCTAACTAATCTATCTATCTATCTTTCTAACTAATATATCTATCTATCTATCTTTCTAACTAATCTATCTATCTATATCTATCTTTCTAACTAAACTATCTATCTATCTATCTTTCTTTCTATCTATCTATCTATCTATCTTTATTTCTTTCTAACTAATCTTTTCTTTCTTTCTAACTAATCTTTCTTTCTTTCTTTCTTTCTTTCTAACTAATCCATCCTTCTTTCTTTCTTACTGATCTATCTTTCTTTCTGTCTTTCTAACTAATCTTTCTTTATTTCTTTCTAACTAATCTTTTCTTTTTTTCTAACTAATCTTTCTTTCTTTCTTTCTAATTATCTTTCTTTCTTTTTACCTAATCTTTCTTTCTTTTTCTTTCTTTCTTTCCAACTAATCTCTTTCTTTTTTTCTTTCTTTCTATCTTATCTTTCTTTCTGTCTTTCTAACTAATCTTTCTTTATTTCTTTCTAACTGATCTTTTCTTTCTTTCTAACTAATCATTCTTTCTTTCTTTCTTTCTTTCTTTCTTTCTTTCTTTCTTTCTTTCTAACTAATCCATCATTCTTTCTTTCTGACTAATCCATCTTTCTTTCTTTCTAACTAATCTTTCTTTCATTCTTTCTAACTAATCTTTCTTTCTTTCTAAGTAATCCATCTTTCTTTCTTTCTAACTAATCTATCTTTCTTTCTTTTTAACTAATCTATCTATCTTTCTTTCTAACTAATCTATCTATCTTTCTTTTTAACTAATCTATCTATCTTTCTTTCTTTTTAACTAATCTATCTATCTTTCTTTCTTTCTAACTAATCTTTCTTTCTAACTAATCTTTCTTTCTTTCTTTCTTTCTTACTGATCTATCTTTCTTTCTATCTTATCTTTCTTTTTTCTAACTAATCTTTCTTTCTTTATAACTAATCTTTCTTTCTTTTTACCTAATCTTTCTTTCTTTTTACCTAATCTTTCTTTCTTTTTTCTTTCTTTCTTTCTTACTGATCTATCTTTCTTTCTATCTTATCTTTCTTTCTGTTTTTCTAACTAATCTTTCTTTATTTCTTTCTAACTAATCTTTTCTTTCTTTCTAACTAATCTTTCTTTCATTTTTTCTAACTAATCCATCCTTCTTTCTTTCTGACTAATTCATCTTTCTTTCTTTCTAACTAATCCATCTTTCTTTCTTTCTAACTAATCTTTCTTTCATTCTTTCTAACTAATCTTTATTCTTTCTTTCTAACTAAACTTTCTTCTTTCTTTCTAACTAATCCATCTATCAAACTTCAAACTAATCTTTCTTTCTTTCTAACTAATTTTTCTTTCTTTCTTTCTAACTAATCTTTCTTTCTTAATGATCTATCTTTCTTTCTAACTAACTAATCTTTCTTTCTAACTGATCATCTTTTCTTTCTTTCTTTCTTTCTAACTAATTTTCTTTCTTTCTTTCTAACTAATTTTCTTTCTTTCTTTCTAACTAATCTTTCTTTCTTTCTAACTAATCTATCTTTCTTTCTTTCTAACTAATCTTTCTTTTTTTCTTTCTAACTAATCTTTCTTTCTTTCTAACTAATCTTTCTTTTTTTCTTTCTAACTAATTATCTTTCGTTCTTTCTTTATAATTAATCTATCTTTCTTTATAAATAATCCATCTTTCTTTTTTCTTTCTTTCTTTCCAACTAATGTCTTTCTTTCTTTCTTTCTTACTGATCTATCTTTCTTTCTATCTTATCTTTCTTTTTTCTAACTAATCTTTCTTTCTTTATAACTAATCTTTCTTTCTTTTTACCTAATCTTTCTTTCTTTTTACCTAATCTTTCTTTCTTTTTTCTTTCTTTCCAACTAATCTCTTTCTTTCTTTCTTTCTTACTGATCTATCTTTCTTTCTATCTTATCTTTCTTTCTGTTTTTCTAACTAATCTTTCTTTATTTCTTTCTAACTAATCTTTTCTTTCTTTCTAACTAATCTTTCTTTCATTCTTTCTAACTAATCCATCCTTCTTTCTTTCTGACTAATTCATCTTTCTTTCTTTCTAACTTATCTTTCTTTCTTCTTTCTTTCTTTCTTTCTAACTAATCTTTCTTTCATTCTTTCTAACTAATCTTTCTTCTTTCTTTCTAACTAAACTTTCTTCTTTTTTTCTAACTAATCCATCTATCAAACTTCAAACTATTTTAAACTTCTTCAAACTCTCTGGTCTGGCTTTTTCAAGCCAACTTAAAGTTTGTCTCATCAAACTTTTTTCTAGTTATTATTATTCTTCTTACTCAAATTTACAACTCTAACTCCTCCTAGAGCTTTAACTCCACATACTCCAAACTCGGCACAGACACTCAAACTGATCTGACTCGGTGTGCTATATCTTTTCTAACTGATCGGACTTACAGTTTTCTTAAAAATTAATATTAAACATCATAAAATTCCCATAGACTTTCATTGCAGCATGTTCAAAATGAGCCAAGGCTACGGTGGCCCAGTAGTGCACAACATAAAAACTCAAATCTAAACTCCCTGAAGCCCTAGACTCAATTAAACTACCATTCAATGTACTAATATCTATCTATTTATCTATCTATCTATCTATCTAACTATCTATCTATCTATCTATCTATCTATTTATCTATCTATCTATCTAACTTATCTATCTATCTATCGATCTTTCTTTCTAACTAATCTATTTATCTTTCTAACTAATCTATCTATCTATCTATCTATCTATCTCTCTATCTATCTATCTATCTATCTTTCTAAATAATCTATCTATCTAACTAATCTATCTATCTTTCTAACTAATCTATCTATCTATCGATCTTTCTTTCTAACTAATCTATTTATCTTTCTTACTAATCTATCTATCTATCTATCTATCTATCTATCTATCTATCTATCTATCTATCTATCTTTCTATCTATCTATCTTTCTAACTAATCTATCTATCTATCTTTCTAACTAATATATCTATCTATCTATCTTTCTAACTAATCTATCTATCTATATCTATCTTTCTAACTAAACTATCTATCTATCTTTCTATCTTTCTATCTATCTATCTATCTATCTATCTATCTATCTATCTATCTATCTAAATAATCTATCTATCTAACTGATCTATCTATCTTTCTAACTAATCTATCTATCTATCGATCTTTCTTTCTAACTACTCTATTTATCTTTCTAACTAATCTATCTATCTATCTATCTATCTATCTATCTATCTATCTATCTATCTCTATCTCTATCTCTATCTATCTATCTATCTATCTTTCTAAATAATCTATCTATCTATCTTTCTAAATAATCTATCTATCTATCTTTCTAACTAATCTATCTATCTATCTTTCTAACTAATATATCTATCTATCTATCTTTCTAACTAATCTATCTATCTATATCTATCTTTCTAACTAAACTATCTATCTATCTATCTTTCTTTCTATCTATCTATCTATCTATCTTTATTTCTTTCTAACTAATCTTTTCTTTCTTTCTAACTAATCTTTCTTTCTTTCTTTCTTTCTTTCTAACTAATCCATCCTTCTTTCTTTCTTACTGATCTATCTTTCTTTCTGTCTTTCTAACTAATCTTTCTTTATTTCTTTCTAACTAATCTTTTCTTTTTTTCTAACTAATCTTTCTTTCTTTCTTTCTAATTATCTTTCTTTCTTTTTACCTAATCTTTCTTTCTTTTTCTTTCTTTCTTTCCAACTAATCTCTTTCTTTTTTTCTTTCTTTCTATCTTATCTTTCTTTCTGTCTTTCTAACTAATCTTTCTTTATTTCTTTCTAACTGATCTTTTCTTTCTTTCTAACTAATCATTCTTTCTTTCTTTCTTTCTTTCTTTCTTTCTTTCTTTCTTTCTTTCTTTCTAACTAATCCATCATTCTTTCTTTCTGACTAATCCATCTTTCTTTCTTTCTAACTAATCTTTCTTTCATTCTTTCTAACTAATCTTTCTTTCTTTCTAAGTAATCCATCTTTCTTTCTTTCTAACTAATCTATCTTTCTTTCTTTTTAACTAATCTATCTATCTTTCTTTCTAACTAATCTATCTATCTTTCTTTTTAACTAATCTATCTATCTTTCTTTCTTTTTAACTAATCTATCTATCTTTCTTTCTTTCTAACTAATCTTTCTTTCTAACTAATCTTTCTTTCTTTCTTTCTTTCTTACTGATCTATCTTTCTAACTAACTAATCTTTCTTTCTTTCTAACTAATCTTTCTTTCTTTCTAACTAATCTTTCTTTCTTTTGTAACTAATCTTTCTTTCTTTCTAACTAATCTTTCTTTCTTTCTAACTAATCTTTCTTTCTTTCTTACTGATCTATTTTTCTTTCTAACTAACTAATCTTTTTCTAACTGATGATCTTTTCTTTCTTTCTTTCTTTCTTTCTTTCTTTCTTTCTTTCTTTCTTTCTTTCTAACTAATTTTCTTTCTTTCTTTCTAACTAATCTTTCTTTCTTTCATTCTTTCTAACTAATCTTTCTTTCTTTCTAAGTAATCCATCTTTCTTTCTTTCTTTCTTTCTTTCTAACTAGTCTTTCTTTCTTTCTTTTTAACTAATCTATCTGTCTTTCTTTCTTTTTAACTAATCTATATATCTTTCTTTCTAATCTATCTATCTTTCTTTCTTTTTAACTAATCTATCTATCTATCTTTCTTTTTAACTAATCTATCTATCTATCTATCTATCTATCTATCTTTCTTTCTAACTAATCATTCTTTCTTTCTTTCTAACTAATCTTTCTTTCTTTCTTTCTTTCTAACTAATCTTTCTTCTCTCTTTCTTCTTTCTTTCTTTCTTTCTTTCTTCTCTCTGTCTTCTTTCTTTCTTTCTTTCTTTCTTCTCTCTGTCTTCTTTCTTTCTTACTTTCTTTCTTTCTTTCTTTCTTTCTTTTCTTTTTAACTAATCTTCTTTCTTTCTTTCTTTCTTTCTTTCTTTCTTTCTTTCTTTCTTTCTAACTAATCTTTCTTTCTTCCTAATATTTCTTTCTTTCTTTCTTTCTTTCTTTCTTTCTTTCTTTCTTTCTTTCTAACTAATCTTTCTTCTTTCTTTCTTTCTTCCTAATATTTCTTTCTTTTTTTTCTTTCTTTCTTTCTAACTAATCTTTCTTTCTTTCTTTCTAACTAATATTCTTTCTTTCTTTCTTTCTTTCTTTCTAACTAATCTTTCTTTCTTTCTTTCTTTCTAACTAATCTTTCTTTCTTTTTTTCTTTCTTTCTTTCTAACTAATCTTCTTTCTTTCTTTCTTTCTTACTTTCTAACTAATCTTTCTTCTTTCTTTCTTTCTTTCTTTCTTTCTAACTAATCTTTCTTTCTTTCTAACTAATCTTTCTTCTTTCTTTCTTTTTCTTTCTCTCTAACTAATCTTTCTTCTTTCTTTCTTTCTTTCTTTCTTTCTTTCTTTCTTTCTTCCTTTCTTTCTTTCTTTCTTTCTTTATAACTAATCTTTCTTTCTTTCTAACTAATCTTTCTTCTTTCTTTCTTTCTTTCTAACTAATCTTTCTTTCTTTCTAACTAATCTTTCTTCTTTCTTTCTTTCTTTCTTTCTAACTAATCTTTCTTCTTTCTTTCTTTCTTTCTTTCTTTCTTTCTTTCTTTCTTTCTTTCTTACTTTCTAACTAATCTTTCTTTCTTTCTTTCTCTCTTTCTAACTAATCTTTCTTCTTTCTTTCTTTCTTTCTTTCTTTCTTTCTTTCTAACTAATCTTTCTTCTTTCTTTCTTTCTTTCTTTCTTTCTAACTAATCTTTCTTTCTTTCATTCTTTCTAACTAATCTTTCTTTCTTTCTAAGTAATCCATCTTTCTTTCTTTCTTTCTAACTAGTCTTTCTTTCTTTCTTTTTAACTAATCTATCTATCTTTCTTTCTTTTTAACTAATCTATATATCTTTCTTTCTAACTAATCTATCTATCTTTCTTTCTTTTTAACTAATCTATCTATCTTTCTTTCTTTTTAACTAATCTATCTATCTATCTTTCTTTTTATCTAATCTATCTATCTATCTTTCTTTCTAACTAATCTTTCTTCTCTCTTTCTTCTTTCTTTCTTTCTTTCTTTCTTTCTTTCTTCTCTCTTTCTTCTTTCTTTCTTTCTTTCTTTCTTTTCTTTCTAACTAATCTTTCTTTCTAACTAATCTTCTTTCTTTCTAACTAATCTTCTTTCTTTCTTTCTTTCTTTCTTTCTTTCTAACTAATCTTTCTTTCTTTCTTTCTTTCTTTCTTTCTTTCTAACTAATCTTTCTTTCTTTCTTTCTTTCTTTCTTTCTTTCTTTCTTTATTTCTTTCTTTCTTTCTTTCTTTCTTTCTTTCTTTCTTTCTAACTAATCTTTCTTCTTTCTTTCTTTCTTCCTAATATTTCTTTCTTTCTTTCTAACTAATCTTTCTTTCTAACTATTCTTTCTTTCTTTCTTTCTTTCTTTCTTTCTTTTTTTTCTAACTAATCTTTCTTCTTTCTTTCTTTCTTTCTAACTAATCTTTCTTTCTAACTATTCTTTCTTTCTTTCTTTCTTTCTAACTAATCTATCTTTCTTTCTTTCTAAATAATCTATCTTTCTTTCTTTCTAACTACTTTCTTTCTAACTACTCTTTCTTTCTTTCTTTCAAACTAATCTATCTTTCTTTCTAACTAATCTCTTTCTTTCTTTCGAACTACTTTCTTTCTTTCTAACTAATCTTTCTTTCTTTCTAAATAATCTTTCTTTCTTTCTTTCTAACTAATCTTTCTTTCTTTCTTTCTAACTAATCTATTTTTCTTTCTAACTAATCTTTCTTTCTACATAATCTTTCTTTCTTCTTTCTTTCTAATCTTTCTTTCTTTCTTTTTAACTAATCTATCTTTCTTTCTTTCTAACTAATCTATCTTTCTTTTTTCTTTTTAACATCCTTCTTTCTTTCTTTCTAACTAATCTTTCTTTCTTTCTAACTAATCTTTCTTTCTTTCTAACTAATCTATCTTTCTTTCTAACTAATCTATCTCTCTTTCTTTCTAACTAATCTTTCTTTCTTTCTAACTAATCTTTCTTTCTAACTATTCTTTCTTTCTTTCTTTCTAACTAATCTATCTTTTTTTCTTTCTAAATAATCTATCTTTCTTTCTATCTAATCTTTCTTTCTTTCTTTCTTTCTAACTAATCTTTCTTTCTTTCTAACATACTCTTTCTTTCTAACTAATCTATCTTTCTTTCTTTCTAACTACTTTCTTTCTAACTAATCTTTCTTTCTTTCTTTCTAACTAATCTATTTTTCTTTCTAACTAATCTTTCTTTCTACATAATCTTTCTTTCTTCTTTCTTTCTAATCTTTCTTTCTTTCTTTTTAACTAATCTATCTTTCTTTCTTTCTAACTAATCTATCTTTCTTTTTTCTTTTTAACATCCTCCTTTCTTTCTTTCTAACTAATCTTTCTTTCTTTCTAACTAATCTTTCTTTCTTTCTAACTAATCTATCTTTCTTTCTAACTAATCTATCTCTCTTTCTTTCTAACTAATCTTTCTTTCTTTCTAACTAATCTTTCTTTCTAAATATTCTTTCTTTCTTTCTAACTAATCTATCTTTCTTTCTTTCTAAATAATCTATCTTTCTTTCTATCTAATCTTTCTTTCTTTCTTTCTAACTAATCTATCTTTCTTTCTAACTAATCTATCTCTCTTTCTTTCTAACTAATCTTTCTTTCTTTCTAACTAATCTTTCTTTCTAAATATTCTTTCTTTCTTTCTAACTAATCTATCTTTCTTTCTTTCTAAATAATCTATCTTTCTTTCTATCTAATCTTTCTTTCTTTCTTTCTAACTAATCTTTCTTTCTTTCTAACTAATCTTTCTTTCTAACTATTCTTTCTTTCTTTCTTTCTAACTAATCTATCTTTCTTTCTAAATAATCTATCTTTCTTTCTTTCTAACTACTTTCTTTCTAACTACTCTTTCTTTCTTTCTTTCAAACTAATCTATCTTTCTTTCTAACTAATCTCTTTCTTTCTTTCAAACTACTTTCTTTCTTTCTAACTACTCTTTCTTTCTTTCTTTCTAACTAATCTTTCTTTCTTTCTTTCTTTCTTCCTTTCTAACTAATCTATTTTTCTTTCTAACTAATCTTTCTTTCGAGATAATCTTTCTTTTTATTAAGTTGGCTTGTGAGAGCCAACTTACTGATATTGTACTTAAACTTATTATTAAGTTGGCTTGGAGAGCCAACTTACTGATATTGTACTTAAACTTATTATTATTAAGTTGGCTTGTGAGAGCCAACTTACTGATATTGTACTTAAACTTATTATTAAGTTGGCTTGGAGAGCCAACTTACTGAAATCCTATTTAAACTTATTATTAAGTTGGCTTGGAGAGCCAACTTACTGAAATCCTATTTAAACTTATTATTATTATTCTTCTTACTCAAATTTACAACTCTAACTCCTCCTAGAGCTTTAACTCCACATACTCCAAACTCGGCACAGACACTCAAACTGTTCTGACTCGGTGTGCTATATCTTTTCTAACTGATCGGACTTACAGATTTCTTAAAAATTAATATTAAACATCATAAAATTCCCATAGACTTTCATTGCAGCATGTTCAAAATGAGCCAAGGCTACGGTGGCCCAGTAGTGCACAACATAAAAACTCAAATCTAAACTCCCTGAAGCCCTAGACTCAATTAAACTACCATTCAATGTACTGATAAACTTCTATCTATCTATCTATCTATCTATCTATCTATCTATCTATCTATCTATCTATCTTTCTTTCTAACTAATCTATCTAACTAATCTATCTATCTATCTATCTATCTATCTATCTATCTATCTATCTATCTATCTAATCTATCTATCTTTCTAACTAATCTATCTATCTATCTATCTATCTATCTATCTATCTATCTTTCTTTCTTTCTTTCTATCTATCTATCTATCTATCTATCTATCTATCTAATCTCTCTTTCTTTCTTTCTTTCTTTCTTTCTTTCTTTCTTTCTTTCTTTCTTTCTAACTAATCTTTCTAACTAATCCATCTTTCTTTTTTCTTTCTTTCTTTCCAACTAATCTCTTTCTTTCTTTCTTTCTTTCTTTCTTTCTTTCTTTCTTTCTAACTAATCTTTCTTTATTTCTTTCTAACTAATCCATCATTCTTTCTTTCTAACTAATCTTTCTTTCTTTCTTTCTTTCTTTCTAACTAATCTTTCTTTCTTTCTTTCTAACTAATCTTTCTTTCTTTCTTTCTTTCTAACTAATCTCTCTTTCTTTCTTTCTGACTAATCCATCTTTCTTTTTTCTTTCTTTCTTTCCAACTAATCTCTTTCTTTCTTTCTTTCTTTCTTTCTAACTAATATTTCTTTATTTCTTTCTGACTAATCCATCTTTATTTTTTCTTTCTTTCCAACTAATCTCTTTCTTTCTTTCTTTCTTTCTTTCTTTCTTTCTTTCTTTCTTTCTTTCTTTCTTTCTTTCTAACTAATCCATCATTCTTTCTTTCTAACTAATCTTTCTTTCTTTTGTTCTAACTAATCTTTCTTTCTTTCTTTCTAACTAATCTTTCTTTCTTTCTTTCTAACTAATCTCTCTTTCTTTCTTTCTAACTAATCTCTCTTTCTTTCTTTCTTTCTAACTAATCTTTCTTTCTTTCTTTCTAACTAATCTTTCTTTCTTTCTTTCTTTCTAACTAATCTTTCTTTCTAACTAATCTTTCTTTCTTTCTTTCTAACTAATCCATCATTCTTTCTTTCTGACTAATCCATCTTTCTTTTTTCTTTCTTTCTTTCCAACTAATCTCTTTCTTTCTTTCTTTCTTTCTAACTAATCTTTCTTTATTTCTTTCTAACTAATCCATCATTCTTTCTTTCTAACTAATCTTTCTTTCTTTCTTTCTAACTAATCTTTCTTTCTTTCTTTCTAACTAATCTTTCTTTCTTTCTTTCTAACTAATCCATCATTCTTTCTTTCTGACTAATCCATCTATATTTTTTCTTTCTTTCTTTCCAACTAATCTCTTTCTTTCTTTCTTTCTTTCTTTCTAACTAATCTTTCTTTCTTTCTTTCTAACTAATCCATCATTCTTTCTTTCTAACTAATCTTTCTTTCTTTCTAACTAATCTTTCTTTCTTTCTTTCTTTCTAACTAATCCATCATTCTTTCTTTCTAACTAATCTCTCTTTCTTTCTTTCTAACTAATCTCTCTTTCTTTCTTTCTAACTAATCTTTCTTTCTTTCTTTCTTTCTTTCTAACTAATCTTTCTTTCTTTCTTTCTAACTAATCCATCATTCTTTCTTTCTAACTAATCTCTCTTTCTTTCTTTCTAACTAATCTCTCTTTCTTTCTTTCTAACTAATCTTTCTTTCTTTCTTTCTAACTAATCTTTCTTTCTTTCTTTCTAACTAATCTTTCTTTCTTTCTTTCTAACTAATCCATCATTCTTTCTTTCTGACTAATCCATCTTTCTTTTTTCTTTCTTTCTTTCCAACTAATCTCTTTCTTTCTTTCTTTCTTTCTAACTAATCTTTCTTTATTTCTTTCTAACTAATCCATCATTCTTTCTTTCTAACTAATCTTTCTTTCTTTCTTTCTAACTAATCTTTCTTTCTTTCTTTCTTTCTAACTAATCCATCATTCTTTCTTTCTAACTAATCTCTCTTTCTTTCTTTCTAACTAATCTCTCTTTCTTTCTTTCTAAATAATCTTTCTTTCTTTCTTTCTTTCTAACTAATCTTTCTTTCTTTCTTTCTAACTAATCCATCATTCTTTCTTTCTAACTAATCTCTCTTTCTTTCTTTCTAACTAATCTCTCTTTCTTTCTTTCTAACTAATCTCTCTTTCTTTCTTTCTAAATAATCTTTCTTTCTTTCTTTCTTTCTAACTAATCTTTCTTTCTTTCTTTCTAACTAATCCATCATTCTTTCTTTCTAACTAATCTCTCTTTCTTTCTTTCTAACTAATCTCTCTTTCTTTCTTTCTAACTAATCTCTCTTTCTTTCTTTCTAAATAATCTTTCTTTCTTTCTTTCTTTCTAACTAATCTTTCTTTCTTTCTTTCTAACTAATCCATCATTCTTTCTTTCTAACTAATCTCTCTTTCTTTCTTTCTAACTAATCTTTCTTTCTTTCTTTCTAATTATCTTTCTTTCTTTTTACCTAATCTTTCTTTCTTTTTCTTTCTTTCTTTCCAACTAATCTCTTTCTTTCTTTCTTTCTTTCTTTCTTTCTTTCTTTCTTTCTTACTGATCTATCTTTCTTTCTATCTTATCTTTCTTTCTGTCTTTCTAACTAATCTTTCTTTATTTCTTTCTAACTGATCTTTTCTTTCTTTCTAACTAATCTTTCTTTCTTTCTTTCTTTCTTTCTTTCTTTCTTTCTAACTAATCCATCATTCTTTCTTTCTGACTAATCCATCTTTCTTTCTTTCTAACTAATCTTTCTTTCATTCTTTCTAACTAATCTTTCTTTCTTTCTAAGTAATCCATCTTTCTTTCTTTCTAACTAATCTATCTTTCTTTCTTTTTAACTAATCTATCTATCTTTCTTTCTAACTAATCTATCTATCTTTCTTTTTAACTAATCTATCTATCTTTCTTTCTAACTAATCTATCTATCTTTCTTTTTAACTAATCTATCTATCTTTCTTTCTTTTGAACTAATCTATCTATCTTTCTTTCTTTCTAACTAATCTTTCTTTCTTTCTTTCTTTCTTTCTTTCTGATCTATCTTTCTAACTAACTAATCTTTCTTTCTTTCTAACTAATCTTTCTTTCTTTCTAACTAATCTTTCTTTCTTTTGTAACTAATCTTTCTTTCTTTCTAACTAATCTTTCTTTCTTTCTAACTAATCTTTCTTTCTTTCTTACTGATCTATCTTTCTTTCTAACTAACTAATCTTTTTCTAACTGATGATCTTTTCTTTCTTTCTTTCTTTCTTTCTTTCTTTCTTTCTTTCTTTCTTTCTAACTAATTTTCTTTCTTTCTAACTAATCTTTCTTTCTTTCATTCTTTCTAACTAATCTTTCTTTCTTTCTAAGTAATCTATCTATCTTTCTTTCTTTTTAACTAATCTATCTATCTATCTTTCTTTTTAACTAATCTATCTATCTATCTATCTATCTATCTATCTATCTATCTATCTATCTATCTTTCTTTCTAACTAATCCTTCTTTCTTTCTTTCTAACTAATCTTTCTTTCTTTCTTTCTTTCTAACTAATCTTTCTTCTCTCTTTCTTCTTTTTTTCTTTCTTTCTTCTCTCTGTCTTCTTTCTTTCTTTCTTTCTTTCTTCTCTCTGTCTTCTTTCTTTCTTTCTTTCTTTCTTTTCTTTCTAACTAATCTTCTTTCTTTCTTTCTTTCTTTCTTTTCTTTCTAACTAATCTTCTTTCTTTCTTTCTTTCTTTCTAACTAATCTTTCTTTCTTCCTAAAATTTCTTTCTTTTTTCTTTCTTTCTTTCTTTCTTTCTTTCTAACTAATCTTTCTTCTTTCTTTCTTTCTTCCTAATATTTCTTTCTTTTTTTTCTTTCTTTCTTTCTAACTAATCTTTCTTTCTTTCTTTCATTCTTTCTTTCTTTCTAACTAATATTCTTTCTTTCTTTCTTTCTTTCTTTCTAACTAATCTTTCTTTCTTTTTTTCTTTCTTTCTTTCTTTCTTTCTTTCTTTCTTTCTTTCTTTCTTTCTAACTAATCTTCTTTCTTTCTTTCTTTCTTTCTTTCTTTCTAACTAATCTTTCTTTCTTTCTAACTAATCTTTCTTCTTTCTTTCTTTCTTTCTCTCTAACTAATCTTTCTTCTTTCTTTCTTTCTTTCTTCCTTTCTTTCTTTCTTTCTTTATAACTAATCTTTCTTTCTTTCTAACTAATCTTTCTTCTTTCTTTCTTTCTTTCTAACTAATCTTTCTTCTTTCTTTCTTTCTTTCTTTCTTTCTTTCTTTCTTTCTTTCTAACTAATCTTTCTTCTTTCTTTCTTTCTTTCTAACTAATCTTTCTTTCTTTCTTTCTTTCTTTCTAACTAATCTTTCTTCTTTCTTTCTTTCTTTCTCTCTTTCTAACTAATCTTTCTTCTTTCTTTCTTTCTTTCTTTCTTTCTTTCTAACTAATCTTTCTTCTTTCTTTCTTTCTTTCTTTCTAACTAATATTTCTTTCTTTCATTCTTTCTAACTAATCTTTCTTTCTTTCTTTCTTTCTAACTAGTCTTTCTTTCTTTCTTTTTAACTAATCTATCTATCTTTCTTTCTTTTTAACTAATCTATATATCTTTCTTTCTAACTAATCTATCTTTCTTTCTTTTTAACTAATCTATCTATCTTTCTTTCTTTTTAACTAATCTATCTATCTATCTTTCTTTTTAACTAATCTATCTATCTATCTTTCTTTCTAACTAATCTTTCTTCTCTCTTTCTTCTTTCTTTCTTTTTCTTTCTTTCTTTCTTTCTTCTCTCTTTCTTCTTTCTTTCTTTCTTTCTTTTCTTTCTAACTAATCTTTCTTCTTTCTTTCTTTCTTTCTAACTAATCTTCTTTCTTTCTTTCTTTCTTTCTAACTAATCTTTCTTTCTTTCTTTCTTTCTTTCTTTCTTTCTTTCTTTCTTTCTTTCTTTCTAACTAATCTTTCTTTCTTCCTAATATTTATTTCTTTCTTTCTTTCTTTCTTTCTTTCTTTCTTTCTTTCTTTCTTTCTTTCTAACTAATCTTTCTTCTTTCTTTCTTTCTTCCTAATATTTCTTTCTTTTTTCTTTCTTTCTTTCTAACTAATCTTTCTTTCTTTCTTTTTCTTTCTTTCTTTCTAACTAATCTTTCTTTCTTTCTAACTAATCTTCTTCCTTTCTTTCTTTCTTTCTTTCTTTCTTACTTTCTAACTAATCTTTCTTCTTTCTTTCTTTCTTTCTTACTTTCTAACTAATCTTTCTTTCTTTCTTTCATTCTAACTAATCTTTCTTTCTTTCTTTCTCTCTTTCTAACTAATCTTTCTTCTTTCTTTCTTTCTTTCTTTATAACTAATCTTTCTTTCTAACTAATCTTTCTTCTTTCTTTCTTTCTTTCTTTCTTTCTTTCTTTCTTTCTTTCTTTCTAACTAATTTTCTTTCTTTCTAACTAATCTTTCTTTCTTTCATTCTTTCTAACTAATCTTTCTTTCTTTCTAAGTAATCTATCTATCTTTCTTTCTTTTTAACTAATCTATCTATCTATCTTTCTTTTTAACTAATCTATCTATCTATCTATCTATCTATCTATCTATCTTTCTTTCTAACTAATCCTTCTTTCTTTCTTTCTAACTAATCTTTCTTTCTTTCTTTCTTTCTAACTAATCTTTCTTCTCTCTTTCTTCTTTCTTTCTTTCTTCTCTCTGTCTTCTTTCTTTCTTTCTTTCTTTCTTCTCTCTGTCTTCTTTCTTTCTTTCTTTCTTTCTTTCTTTTCTTTCTAACTAATCTTCTTTCTTTCTTTCTTTCTTTCTAACTAATCTTTCTTTCTTCCTAATATTTCTTTCTTTTTTCTTTCTTTCTTTCTTTCTTTCTTTCTTTCTTTCTAACTAATCTTTCTTCTTTCTTTCTTTCTTCCTAATATTTCTTTCTTTTTTTTCTTTCTTTCTTTCTAACTAATCTTTCTTTCTTTCTTTCATTCTTTCTTTCTTTCTAACTAATATTCTTTCTTTCTTTCTTTCTTTCTTTCTTTCTTTCTTTCTTTCTAACTAATCTTTCTTTCTTTCTTTTTTTCTTTCTTTCTTTCTTTCTTTCTTTCTTTCTTTCTTTCTTTCTAACTAATCTTCTTTCTTTCTTTCTTTCTTACTTTCTAACTAATCTTTCTTCTTTCTTTCTTTCTTTCTTTCTAACTAATCTTTCTTTCTTTCTAACTAATCTTTCTTCTTTCTTTCTTTCTTTCTCTCTAACTAATCTTTCTTCTTTCTTTCTTTCTTTCTTTCTTCCTTTCTTTCTTTCTTTATAACTAATCTTTCTTTCTTTCTAACTAATCTTTCTTCTTTCTTTCTTTCTTTCTTTCTAACTAATCTTTCTTCTTTCTTTCTTTCTTTCTTTCTTTCTTTCTTTCTTTCTTTCTTTCTTTCTTTCTAACTAATCTTTCTTCTTTCTTTCTTTCTTTCTTTCTTTCTAACTAATCTTTCTTTCTTTCTTTCTTTCTTTCTTTCTAACTAATCTTTCTTCTTTCTTTCTTTCTTTCTCTCTTTCTAACTAATCTTTCTTCTTTCTTTCTTTCTTTCTTTATAACTAATCTTTCTTTCTAACTAATCTTTCTTCTTTCTTTCTTTCTTTCTTTCTTTCTTTCTTTCTAACTAATTTTCTTTCTTTCTAACTAATCTTTCTTTCTTTCATTCTTTCTAACTAATCTTTCTTTCTTTCTAAGTAATCTATCTATCTTTCTTTCTTTTTAACTAATCTATCTATCTATCTTTCTTTTTAACTAATCTATCTATCTATCTATCTATCTATCTATCTATCTATCTATCTATCTTTCTTTCTAACTAATCCTTCTTTCTTTCTTTCTAACTAATCTTTCTTTCTTTCTTTCTTTCTAACTAATCTTTCTTCTCTCTTTCTTCTTTCTTTCTTTCTTTCTTCTCTCTGTCTTCTTTCTTTCTTTCTTTCTTTCTTCTCTCTGTCTTCTTTCTTTCTTTCTTTCTTTCTTTTCTTTCTAACTAATCTTCTTTCTTTCTTTCTTTCTTTCTAACTAATCTTTCTTTCTTCCTAATATTTCTTTCTTTTTTCTTTCTTTCTTTCTTTCTTTCTTTCTAACTAATCTTTCTTCTTTCTTTCTTTCTTCCTAATATTTCTTTCTTTTTTTTCTTTCTTTCTTTCTAACTAATCTTTCTTTCTTTCTTTCATTCTTTCTTTCTTTCTAACTAATATTCTTTCTTTCTTTCTTTCTTTCTTTCTTTCTTTCTAACTAATCTTTCTTTCTTTCTTTTTTTCTTTCTTTCTTTCTTTCTTTCTTTCTTTCTTTCTTTCTAACTAATCTTCTTTCTTTCTTTCTTTCTTACTTTCTAACTAATCTTTCTTCTTTCTTTCTTTCTTTCTTTCTAACTAATCTTTCTTTCTTTCTAACTAATCTTTCTTCTTTCTTTCTTTCTTTCTCTCTAACTAATCTTTCTTCTTTCTTTCTTTCTTTCTTTCTTTCTTTCTTCCTTTCTTTCTTTCTTTCTTTATAACTAATCTTTCTTTCTTTCTAACTAATCTTTCTTCTTTCTTTCTTTCTTTCTAACTAATCTTTCTTCTTTCTTTCTTTCTTTCTTTCTTTCTTTCTTTCTTTCTTTCTAACTAATCTTTCTTCTTTCTTTCTTTCTTTCTTTCTTTCTTTCTTTCTAACTAATCTTTCTTTCTTTCTTTCTTTCTTTCTTTCTTTCTAACTAATCTTTCTTCTTTCTTTCTTTCTTTCTCTCTTTCTAACTAATCTTTCTTCTTTCTTTCTTTCTTTCTTTCTTTCTTTCTTTCTTTCTAACTAATCTTTCTTCTTTCTTTCTTTCTTTCTTTCTAACTAATATTTCTTTCTTTCATTCTTTCTAACTAATCTTTCTTTCTTTCTTTCTTTCTAACTAGTCTTTCTTTCTTTCTTTTTAACTAATCTATCTATCTTTCTTTCTTTTTAACTAATCTATATATCTTTCTTTCTAACTAATCTATCTATCTTTCTTTCTTTTTAACTAATCTATCTATCTTTCTTTCTTTTTAACTAATCTATCTA